>JAPZIH010000515.1:0-12500 GCA_027410445.1 Discoglossus pictus
AAGGGAGGAGAGGGGGGAGAGAAGTGGAGGAGAGGGGGGAGAGAGGGGAGGAGCGGGGGGAGAGAAGGGGAGGAGAGGGGGGAGAGAAGGGGAGGAGAGAAGGGAGGAGAGGGGGGAGAGAAGGGGAGGAGGGGGGAGGGCGAGAGATGGGAGGAGAGGGGAGGGGCAGAGAAGGGGGGAGGAGAGAGGGGGCAGAGATGGGGAGGAGAGGGGGGAGAAGGGGAGGAGAGGGGGGAGAGAAGGGGAGGAGAGAAGGGGAGGAGAGGGGGCAGAGATGGGGAGGAGAGAGTGGGAGAGAAGGGGAGGAGAGAATGGGAGGAGAGAGTGGGAGAGAAGAAGAAGGAGGGGGAGTGAGGGGAGTGAGAGAGAAGGAGAGGAGAAGAAAAGGGGGGAGAGAAAGGGAGGAGAGAAGGGGAGGAGAGGGGGGAGAGAAGGGGAGAGAGAAGGGGAGGAGAGGGGGGGAGAGAAGGGGAGGAGAGGGGGAGAGAAGGGGAGAGAGAAGGGGAGGAGAGGGGGGAGAGAAGGGGAGGAGAGGGGAGAGAAGGGGAGGAGAGGGGGGAGTGGGAGGGAGAGGGGAAGAGAGAAGGGGAGGGGGGGGGAATGAGAAGGGGAGGAGGGGGAATGAGAAGGGAGGGAGGGGGAGAGAAAGGGGAGGAGAGAAGGGGAGGGAGGCGAGAGAAGGGGAGGAGAGGGGGAGAGAAGGGGTGGAGAGGGGTAGAGAAGGGGAGGAGAGGGGAGGGGAGAGAAGGGGAGGAGAGGGGGAGAGAAGGGGAGAGAGGGGGGAGAGCAGAGAAGGGTGAGGGAGAGGGGGGGAAGGGAGGAGAAGGGGAGAGAAAGGGGAGGGAGAGGGCGAGAGAAGGGGGAGGACGAGGGGGCAGAGATGGGGAGGAGAGAGGGGGCAGAGAAGTGGGAGGAGACGGTGGGAGAGACGGGGGAGGAGAGGGGTGGGATAGAATGGGAGGAATGAGGGCTGGGATGAGAAGAAAGCGGGAGGGGGAGTGAGGGGCGATCTGGAGAGAGAGAAGGTGAGGAGAAGAAAAGGGGGGAGAGAAAGGGAGGAGAGAAAGGGAGGAGAGAAGGGGAGGATGAGAAGGGGAGGAGAGAAGGGGAGGAGAGGGGGAGGATGAGGGGGGAGAGAAGGGGAGAGGAGAGGGGGAGAGAACGTGGAGGAGAGGGGGGAGAGAGAAGGGGAGGAGAGGGGGGAGAGAAGGGGAGGAGAGGGGGGAGAGAAGGGAGGTGAGGAGAGGGGGAGAGAAGGGGAGGAGAGGGGGGAGAGAAGGGGAGGAGAAGGGGGCAGAGATGGGGAGGAGAGGGGGCAGAGAAGGGGAGGAGAGGGTGGGAGAGAAGGGGAGGAGAGGGTGGGAGAGAAGAAGAGGGAGGGGGGAGTGAGGGGAGTGAGAGAGAAGGAGAGGAGAAGAAAAGGGGGGAGAGAAAGGGAGGAGAGAAAGGGAGGAGAGAAAGGGAGGAGAGAAAGGGAGGAGAGAAGGGGAGGAGAGAAAGGGAGGAGAGAAGGGAGGAGAGAAGGGGAGGAGAGAAGGAGAGGAGAGAAGGGGGCGAGAAGGAGAGGGGAGAAGGAGAGGGGAGGGGGAGAGAAGGGGAGGGGGGAGTGGGAGGTAGAGGGGAAGAGAGAAGGGGAGGGAGGGGGAATGAGAAGGGGAGGGAGGGGGAATGAGAAGGGGAGGGAGGGGAAATGAGAAGGGGAGGGAGGGGAAATGAGAAGGGGAGGGAGGGGGATAGGGGGAACAAAGGGGGAGAGAAGGGGAGGAGAGGGGGCAGAGAAGGGGAGGGAGGGGGAATGATAAGGGTAGGGAGGGAGGGGGAATGAGAAGGGGAGGGAGGGAGGGAGGGGGAATGAGAAGGGGAGGGAGGGAGGGGGAGGGGGAATGAGAAGGGGAGGGAAGGAGGGGGAGGGGGAATGAGAAGGGAAGGGAGGGAGGGGGGGAATGAGAAGGGTGAGGGAGGGAGGTGGAGGGGGAATGAGAAGGGGAGGGAGGTGGAGGGGGGAATGAGAAGGGAGGGGGAACCATGGGGGAGAGAAGGGGAGGAGAGGGGGCAGAGAAGGGGAGGAGAGGGGCAGAGAAGGGAAGGGGGAGGGTGGGAGAGAAGGGGAGGAGAGGGGGGAGAAAAGGGGAGGAAAGAAGAAGAGGGAGGGGGAGTGAGAGGAGGGAGAGAGAAGGAAAGGAGAAGAAAAGGGGGGAGAGAAGGGGAAGAGAGGGGGAGAAGGAGTGTGGAGGTTGGTAGAAGGAGTGTGGGGGGAGATAGATGGGATAGAGGAGGGGGAGAAGATAGGGGAGATATGAGTTGGGTTAGGAGGATTTAAGGTAAAAAGAGAAGAGGTGAGAGGGGTAAAAGTCATAAAGGGATGATGGTAGTGTGAGGAGAGTGGGCCAAGATATAGGGTGAGAGACACGGGCGGGGGGCTATCGCCGGTGCAGCCCTTTATCTCCTGGGGGCCCCCAGTCTCAGGCCTCCCCCCAGGCCATATCCCGACAGCTCTCGATCCCCTGACCTCCTCCCCCATCCTGAGGGCGTCCTGCCTGCTGCCTGTCTTCCACAGTGCAAACAGGACCCCTGGGGGAGGAGCCAGGCTCAGAGGGAGGCACACTCACACACCAGGGATAGATGGAGGGACAGACACATAGACAGGGAACGGAAGCACACTCACCACAACTTTGCGAGGGCCTCAGTTGCTGGCGAAGGCGCTCCATGCCAGCAACTGAGGCCCTCGCTATGCGAGGGCCGCGGGCTCGCGCATGCCGCGGCTCGCGCAGGCGGCGTCAGTTGCTGCCATGAAGACATCACATCACATCACATATATAGTTGTGAGCGTACGGGCCGTTGCGAGCCCGCAAGCGTGAGCAACGGCCCGTACGCTCACAACTATATATGTGACTAGCGAATTGCCCATCAAAAAATGACGGCAATGAAATTGTAAGGTAGCTAAATTAGTAAATGAATATAGTGTATCTATTTTGAAGCATTGTGATGAAGAGCTGGCAATCTGTGTTGATGTTGCTGCAGCATTAGTGGTGTGGAGCTGCTGTGTAAGCGTGATGAATGTGTGCAGTGTAACACTGTGCGTGCGCGAGACCAAACCGTTAGCGTAGTCGTGTACTTCCGCATTGGTGTAAAATGGCGAGTAATGTGTGGTATAGGTCTGTATCGGAATATCCGTAGGTGTTTTGTGGTGTTTTGCGAGTTTAGAGTGCTGTAGCCTCGTTTTCGTTTTGTTCGGCGGCCATTTTTTCTCTCGCTTAGATTTTTTTTTAGTCTCTAAACTGTTTTATTTCGAGAAAAATCGAGGTGTAAGTTGCATTTTTGAGGTCCTGGGTGCTCCCTCTTGGTGTAGGTAAGTTTTTTATGTATGTGCTGTGTGTATGTATTGTGTTTTAAATGTTTGTATGTCGGCGTGTTGCGTCCGATGTTTGCGAGGTCGTAATGTGTGGTAACGTGTTTCGTACGTTGTTTGCGTTCCTCGTAAAATTTAGCGAGTGTCGTAATTTATGTGTCGTGTTTTTTGAGTAGCGACGTGAATTTTGCGAGGGTTTGAGGCCCTTGCCCAGTGACCTCGCCAGCAACTGAGTCCCTCGCTTCGCGAGGGGCCTCAGTTGCTGGCATGGAGCACCTTCGGCGCTCCATGCCAGCAACTGAGGCCCTTGCCCAGTGACCTCGCCAGCAACTGAGGCCCTCGCTTCGCGAGGGGCCTCAGTTGCTGACATGGAGCGCCTTCGGCGCTCCATGCCAGCAACTGAGGCCCGTGCCCAGTGACCTCGCCAGCAACTGAGGCCCTCGCTTCGCGAGGGGCCTCAGTTGCTGACATGGAGCGCCTTTGGCGCTCCATGCCAGCAACTGAGGCCCGTGCCCAGTGACCTCGCCAGCAACTGAGGCCCTCGCTTCGCGAGGGGCCTCAGTTGCTGGCATGGAGCGCCTTCGGCGCTCCATGCCAGCAACTGAGGCCCTTGCCCAGTGACCTCGCTACGCGAGGGCCGCGGCTCGCTGCGCGAGCCCGCAAGCGTGAGCAACGACTCGTACGCTCACAACTATATATGTGATAGGTAATGTCAAACAAATCTAATTAGTTTCTATGAAGAGGTTAGTAGGAACATGGATCAAGGCAACTCAGTGGATGTAGTCTTTTTGGATTTTGCAAAGGCTTTCGATACAGTGCCACATGGAAGACTATTGTGCAAACTAAGGGATACAGAAACTGCAGTAAATATCTGCTTATGGATAAGGAGTTGACTAAAATACAGGAAGCAAAGGGTTGCTGTAAATGTAACATACTCTGAATGGACTAATGTGGTAAGTGGGGTTCCTCAGGGTTCAGTATTAGGTTCTCTCCTTTTTAACATATTTATTAATTAGAGGTGGGACTGGAAAGTATTGTCTCCATTTTGCTGATGACACAAAGTTGTGCAAGGTAATTAAATCAGATAATGATGTACTTTCCCTCCAAATGGATTTGCATAAATTAGAGGAATGGGCATCTAAATGGCAGATGAGAGTTAATAAAAATAAATAAAGCTAAAGTTATCTGGGAAGGAAAAATACAGATTCAATTTATAAAATGAATGGAGCAAATCTAGGGGTATCAGATATTGAAAGGGATTTGGAAGTACTTGTGAACAACCACCTAGGTAACAGTGCTCAATGCCAAGCAGCATCTGCAAAGACAAGTACAATATCACATATATAATTGTGAGCATGCGGGCCGTTGCTAACGCTGCGGGCTCGCGAAGCGAGGGCCGCAGTTGCTGGCAAGGAGCGCCTTTGGCGCTCCTTGCCAGCAACTGCGGCCCTCGCAACCGGGCACCCCAGGCTCGCGATAAGCTCATGGTGAGGCCCGCACGTCTCCCCCTGCCCCACTGATGAAGGAAGAACAACCGGCAGGAGTCCTGAGAGAGGAGCGGCCCGCTTCACAGACAGGACAGGGCCGGCCTCTTCCAGCGCCTAACTGCCCTCCTAAATTGCCTCTGATATGGGTGCCAACCAGAAGAGGCTCAAAAGGGACATCACTTCCCTTGCCAGAGTGCTGACGGGACGCAGAGGCCGGGCTACTTCCCTGCCAAGCCCGCAGTGCTGACAGGATGCAGATGCCGGCCCCTCCTCAAAGCTGACTCCCCCTCCAAGAGCATGCCCCCTGCCTGCACATACTGGAGACATGCTGGGGAGGCCGGAGCTCCAGGGCCCACAACTCTCGGGCCCTGCTCATCCACACCACGCTCATGCACACCCTGTCTGACTTCCACTGGAACCAGCTGGACATCACTTCCCCTGCCAAGCCCCAGCCTATCCCGGCCCTCCTGCTCCACCTCCCAGATGGATGTCAATGACAGCAGCGGGATCTGCCACACACACACAGGGCAGAGGGAAGCCCATGAGAGAGAGGAGTGAGGTAAAGGTAAGAGACCGAGGGTCTGGGCCAGGAGAGGGGTTGGCAGATATACAGTCGTGGGGGGAGATACCAGGGTACAGGTAAGAACTGGGGATACTATATTGGGGTGAGGGGCCTGGCAGCACACATAGCACATAGGTACACACACAGCCCAGCAGGGTACACACTTCCACCACAGAGAGTGTCAGGCCCACAACAGACACTGACAGGGGAGATAGAGAGGGGGCAAAAAATGACAGGAGAGGGAGAGAGGGGTCAAAGAGAGACAGGAGAGGGAGAGAGGGGACAAAGAGAGACAGGGGAGGGAGAGAGGGGACAAAGAGAGACAGGGGAGGGAGAGAGGGGACAAAGAGAGACAGGGGAGGGAGAGAGGGGACAAAAAGAGAGACAGGGGAGGGAGAGAGGGGACAAAAAAAGACAGGGGAGGGAGAGAGGGGACAAAAAGAGACAGGGGAGGGAGAGAGGGGACAAAACGAGACAGGGGAGAGAGAGAGGGGACAAAGAGAGACAGGGGAGGGAGAGAGGGGACAAAGAGAGACAGGGGAGGGAGAGAGGGGGTCAAAGAGAGACAGGGGAGGGAGAGAGGGGACAAAGAGAGACAGGGGAGGGAGAGAGGGGACAAAAACAGAAACAGGGGAGGGAGAGAGGGGACAAAGAGAGACAGGGGAGGGAGAGAGGGGACAAAGAGAGACAGGGGAGGGAGAGAGGGGACAAAAAGAGACAGGGGAGGGAGAGAGGGGACAAAAAGAGAGACAGGGGAGGGAGAGAGGGGACAAAAAGAGACAGGGGAGGGAGAGAGGGGTCAAAGAGAGACAGGGGAGGGAGAGAGGGGACAAAGAGAGACAGGGGAGGGAGAGAGGGGTCAAAGAGAGACAGGGGAGGGAGAGAGGGGACAAAGAGAGACAGGGGAGGGAGAGAGGGGTCAAAGAGAGACAGGGGAGGGAGAGAGGGGACAAAGAGAGACAGGGGAGGGAGAGAGGGGACAAAAAGAGAGACAGGGGAGGGAGAGAGGGGACAAAAAGAGACAGGGGAGGGAGAGAGGGGACAAAGAGAGACAGGGGAGGGAGAGAGGGGGACAAAGAGAGACAGGGGAGGGAGAGAGGGGACAAAAACAGAAACAGGGGAGGGAGAGAGGGGACAAAGAGAGACAGGGGAGGGAGAGAGGGGACAAAGAGAGACAGGGGAGGGAGAGAGGGGACAAAAACAGAGACAGGGGAGGGAGAGAGGGGACAAAAAGAGACAGGGGAGGGAGAGAGGGGACAAAAAGAGACAGGAGAGGAAGACAGGGGTGAAAGAGAAACAGGAGAGGGAGAGAGGGGACAAAGAGAGACAGGGGAGGGAGAGAGGGGGTCAAAGAGAGACAGGGGAGGGAGAGAGGGGACAAAGAGAGACAGGGGAGGGAGAGAGGGGACAAAAACAGAAACAGGGGAGGGAGAGAGGGGACAAAGAGAGACAGGGGAGGGAGAGAGGGGACAAAGAGAGACAGGGGAGGGAGAGAGGGGACAAAGAGAGACAGGGGAGGGAGAGAGGGGACAAAGAGAGACAGGGGAGGGAGAGAGGGGACAAAAAGAGAGACAGGGGAGGGAGAGAGGGGACAAAAAGAGACAGGGGAGGGAGAGAGGGGACAAAAAGAGACAGGGGAGGGAGAGAGGGGACAAAGAGACAGGGGAGGGAGAGAGGGGACAAAACGAGACAGGGGAGGGAGAGAGGGGACAAAGAGAGACAGGGGAGGGAGAGAGGGGACAAAGAGAGACAGGGGAGGGAGAGAGGGGGTCAAAGAGAGACAGGGGAGGGAGAGAGAGGGGACAAAGAGAGACAGGGGAGGGAGAGAGGGGACAAAAACAGAAACAGGGGAGGGAGAGAGGGGACAAAGAGAGACAGGGGAGGGAGAGAGGGGACAAAGAGAGACAGGGGAGGGAGAGAGGGGACAAGAACAGAGACAGGGGGGGGAGAGAGGGGACAAAAAGAGACAGGGGAGGGAGAGAGGGGACAAAAAGAGACAGGAGAGGGAGACAGGGGTCAAAGAGAAACAGGAGAGGGAGAGAGGGGACAAAGAGAGACAGGGGAGGGAGAGAGGGGACAAAGAGAGGCAGGGGAGGGAGAGAGGGGGTCAAAGCGAGACAGGGGAGGGAGAGAGGGGACAAAGAGAGACAGGGGAGGGAGAGAGGGGACAAAAACAGAAACAGGGGAGGGAGAGAGGGGACAAAGAGAGACAGGGGAGGGAGAGAGGGGACAAAGAGAGACAGGGGAGGGAGAGAGGGGAAAAAAACAGAGACAGGGGAGGGAGAGAGGGGACACAAAGAGACAGGAGAGGGAGAGAGGGGTCAAAGAGAGACAGGAGAGGGAGAGAGGGGACAAAGAGAGACAGGGGAGGGAGAGAGGGGACAAAGAGAGACAGGGGAGGGGGAGAGGGGGTCAAAGAGAGACAGGGGAGGGAGAGAGGGGACAAAGAGAGACAGGGGAGGGAGAGAGGGGACAAAAACAGAAACAGGGGAGGGAGAGAGGGGACAAAGAGAGACAGGGGAGGGAGAGAGGGGACAAAGAGAGACAGGGGAGGGAGAGAGGGGACAAAGAGAGACAGGGGAGGGAGAGAGGGGACAAAGAGAGACAGGGGAGGGAGAGAGGGGACAAAAACAGAGACAGGGGAGGGAGAGAGGGGACAAAAAGAGACAGGAGAGGGAGAGAGGGGTCAAAGAGAGACAGGAGAGGGAGAGAGGGGACAAAGAGAGACAGGAGAGGGAGAGAGGGGACAAAGAGAGACAGGGGAGGGAGAGAGGGGATAAAGAGAGACAGGGGAGGGAGAGAGGGGACAAAAAGAGACAGGAGAGGGAGAGAGGGGTCAAAGAGAGACAGGAGAGGGAGAGAGGGGACAAAGAGAGACAGGGGAGGGAGAGAGGGGACAAAGAGAGACAGGGGAGGGAGAGAGGGGACAAAAAGAGACAGGAGAGGGAGAGAGGGGTCAAAGAGAGACAGGGGAGGGAGAGAGGGGACAAAAACAGAGACAGGGGAGGGAGAGAGGGGACAAAAAGAGACAGGGGAGGGAGAGATGGGACAAAAACAGAGACAGGGGAGGGAGAGAGGGGACAAAAAGAGACAGGAGAGGGAGAGAGGGGTCAAAGAGAGACAGGAGAGGGAGAGAGGGGACAAAGAGAGACAGGGGAGGGAGAGAGGGGACAAAGAGAGACAGGGGAGGGAGAGAGGGGACAAAAAGAGACAGGAGAGGGAGAGAGGGGACAAAGAGAGACAGGGGAGGGAGAGAGGGGACAAAAAGAGACAGGGGAGGGAGAGAGGGGACAAAAAGAGACAGGGGAGGGAGAGAGGGGACAAAAAGAGACAGGGGAGGGAGAGAGGGGACAAAGAGACACAGGGGAGGGAGAGGGGGGACAAAAAGAGACAGGGGAGGGAGAGAGGGGACAAAAAGAGACAGGGGAGGGAGAGAGGGGACAAAAAGAGACAGGGGAGGGAGAGAGGGGACACAAACAGAGACAGGGGAGGGAGAGAGGGGACAAAAAGAGACAGGGGAGGGAGAGGGGGAAGAGACACAGGGGAGAGGAAGACACAGGGGAGGGAGAGGAGGGGAAGACACAGGGGAGGGAGAGGAGGGGGAAGAGACACAGGGGGAAAGGAGGGGGAGAGACACAGGGGGAGAGGAGGGGGGAAAGACACAGGGGGGATAGGAGGGGGGAGAGTCACAGGGGGGATAGGAGGGGGGGAGAGTCACGGGGGAGAGGAGTGGAAAGAGTTACGAGGGGATAGAGGAGTGGAAAGAGTCACGAGGGGGTAGAGGAGTGGAAAGAGTCACGGGGGGGTAGAGGAGTGGAAAGAGTCACAGGGGGGTAGAGGAGTGGAAAGAGTCACGGGGGGGTAGGGGGATGGAAAGAGTGACAGGGGGGGTAGGGGGATGGAAAGAGTCACGGGGGAAGGGGGGTGGAAAGAGTCATGGGGGAGAGGAGGGGAAAAAGACACAGAGGAGGGAGAGAGGGAGAGGAGGGGAAAGAGACACAGGGGGGAGAAAAGGGGAAAGAGACACAGGGGGGAGAAGAGGGGAAAGAGACACAGGGGGGGAGAAGAGGGGAAACAGACACAGGGGGGGAGAAGAGGGGAAACAGACACAGGGGGGAGAAGAGGGGAAAGAGACACAGGGGGGAGAAGAGGGGAAAGAGACACAGGGGGGAGAAGAGGGGAAAGAGACACAGGGGGGAGAAGAGAGGAAAGAGACACAGGGGGGAGAAGAGGGGAAAGAGACACAGGGGGGAGAAGAGGGGAAAGAGACACAGGGGGGAGAAGAGAGGAAAGAGACACAGGGGGGAGAAGAGAGGAAAGAGACACAGGGGGGAGAAGAGGGGAAAGAGACACAGGGGGGAGAAGAGGGGAAAGAGACACAGGGGGGAGAAGAGGGGAAAGAGACACAGGGGGGAGAAGAGGGGAAAGAGACACAGGGGGGGAGAAGAGGGGAAAGAGACACAGGGGGGAGAAGAGGGGAAAGAGACACAGGGGGGAGAAGAGAGGAAAGAGACACAGGGGGGAGAAGAGGGGAAAGAGACACAGGGGGGAGAAGAGAGGAAAGAGACAGGGGGGAGAAGAGGGGAAAGAGATACAGGGGGGAGAGGAGGGGAAAGAGATACAGTGGGGAGAGGAGGGGAAAGATATACAGGGGGGAGAGGAGGGGAAAGAGATACAGGGGGAGAAGAGGGGAAAGAGATACAGGGGGAGAGGAGGGGAAAGACACAGGGGGAGAGGAGGGGAAAGAGACACAGAGGAGGGAGAGGAGGGCAAAGAGACGCAGAGGAGGGAGAGGGGGAGAGGAGGGGAAAGAGACCCAGGGGGGGAGAAGAGGGGAAAGAGACGCAGAGGAGGGAGAGGGGGAGAGGAGGGGAGTGGAAAGAGACACAGGGGGGGAGAAGAGGGGAAAGAGACGCAGAGAAGGGAGATGGGGAGAGGAGCAAAACACCACCAAACAGCTATGGATATTCCGAAAACGTCGCACGACATAGAAAACGAAGGACGCTAAATCAGCCACATTATATACACCAAACACCATTAACTCACTTACAATTTCATTGCCGTCATTTTTTGACGGGCAATTCGCTAGTTAGCATATATTAAGAAGGGTATAGAAGCCAGGGAAGCAAATATAATTCTGACACTATAGAAATCCCTAGTATGCACTCATTTGGAAAATGGAGGACAGTTTTGGCACCACATCATAAAAGGACTGGAAAAAGTACAGAGAAGGACAACAAAACTGATTAGGGGAATGGAGGAGCTAAGTTATGAAGAAAGACTAACCAAATTACACTTATTGTCTCTAGAAAAAAAGGTGTCTAAGAGGAGATATGATTACCTTATATAAGGTCAATATAAAGCTATATCAAGTGAGCTTTTTGTGCCCAGAGGTTTTCAACTGACAAGAGGGCATACTTTGAGGTTAGAAGTAAAAAGCTTCCATCTTAAAGAAATAAAAGGGTTATTCACAGTAGGGGTAGTTAATCTGTGGAATTCTCTACCAAAGGAGGTGGTGACAATGGATTCGATAGATAACTTTAAAAGGGGGACTGGGTATAGTTTTTAATTAAAAAGGGCATTCAGTGTTACCCTGGTTAAATAGAGAGAGAGTATTGATCCAGGGAGGAATCTGCTCGCCAGTAGCTGCAGTCAAGAAGCAATTATTTTTATTTCCCTTTTGAGACGATTGTCAAAGTTTCACTTGGGTTTTTTTGTGTTTGCTTCCTCTGGATCAATAAAAAGAGGACATCTTAAAAGGTTGAAATTGATGGACTGAAAATATTTTTTCAACCTCATTTACTATACTATGTAAAAGGTTCTACAGATATAGATGAACAGATTAGACTTTAACCATTGTAATTATTCGATATCAATCTAGTGTTTGTCTCTTAAAAACTATTTACATCTTTTAGTTGAAAGATGTACAAAGACGGAAACAACCAAATGTTTGTATGGACAGAAGACCAAATATTGTGCCACTGTGTATAAAATCAACTTTGTCATGAGCTGCGCGGCTTGTAAAACTTATGGGTGAGAGATGAAGGATAAATAGTAGTTATAATTGCCCATAGGATATTACTCACCTTCACTGATATTTACAGGAATTTCCTCCTCTTTAATCTCCCGGGGACTCCTCATATTTGTCTCTTCTTCTTGGTCAGACTCTGACAGAACTGATGGTGTCACTTTGTCACTGTCTGTACAAATAAACATGAGACGGTCACATGCTGGGATTTGTTACATCTTTATGGTCAGTACAAATAAACATGAGACGGTCACACGCTGGGATTTGTTACATCTTTATGGTCTGTACAAATAAACATGAGACGGTCACACGCTGGGATTTGTTACGTCTTTATGGTCAGTACAAATAAACATGAGACGGTCACACGCTGGGATTTGTTACATCTTTATGGCCTGTACAAATAAACATGAGACGGTCACACACTGGGATTTGTTACGTCTTTATGGTCAGTACAAATACACATGAGACGGTCACACACTGGGATTTGTTACGTCTTTATGGTGGTTACAATAAACATGAGACGGTCACACACTGGGATTTGTTACGTCTTTATGGTCAGTACAAATAAACATGAGACGGTCACACACTGGGATTTGTTACGTCTTTATGGTCAGTACAAATAAACATGAGACGGTCACACGCTGGGATTTGTTACACGTCTTTATGTTCTGTACAAATAAACATGAGCAGGTCACATGCTGGGATTTGTTACATCTTTATGGCCTGTACAAATAAACATGAGACGGTCACACACTGGGATTTGTTACGTCTTTATGGTCAGTACAAATACACATGAGACAGTCACACAATGGGATTTGTTACATGTCGTTATGGTCTTTACAATAAACATGAGATGGTCACACGCTGGGATTTCTTACACGTCTTTATGGCCAGTACAAATAAACATGAGACGGTCACACACTGGGATTTGTTACGTCTTTATGGTCAGTACAAATAAACATGAGACGGTCACACGCTGGGATTTGTTACGTCTTTATGGTGGTTACAATAAACATGAGACGGTCACACGCTGGGATTTCTTACACGTCTTTATGGCCAGTACAAATAAACATG
>JAPZIH010000516.1:0-20653 GCA_027410445.1 Discoglossus pictus
CTATTACTATTTAATCTCCACACTCTCAGCATCTGGGTAAGGCCATCCTTTTTCAATGATAATGGATTTAAAGATTAAGCATATAAAAGAGTATTTGTATCGGCATGCTTAATACTCCACTGTGATGTCATTATTCAACTTTATGTAGATATCGTTATCACTTAATTGATTCAAAATCTCTTTCATATAATCCTCATAAATCATAAGCACTAGGGAACATTTCTTATTTGCTGGTGTAATGACCCCAATCTGCCATTTTATTTTCATTAGCACAATTCCTGATATAAGACTTTGCACACACAGGAAGTTTGTATCTGCACAGTGGGAAAGTGTCAGTAACTACAGTCGGTGCTCTCCGCAGCACTAATGGGCAGATTGTTAGTTTACAGAAACACCCACCCAGTAACAGGCATAAAAATGACTGCCTGCAGCAGGCAATAATTGCATGTAGAAGTTGCAATATGTAAAGTTTGTGTTTATACAGTATTTGTTTTTTCTTTTAAATAACACTTTGCAGACTATCAGATTTAGTTAAGCAAAAGACCATAATTGATGATAATTGGTATGCACCGGATCACACTGCACTCTATATACTGTACATTCAGACATATTTTGCTTTGTTTTTGTATGATTTGACTTTTTATTAACTGCAAATTGGTCTCTTTAATTGATGATAATTACTATAATAGGTATATACTAACTAGTTATTTCCATATAGAAGAATGTTAAAGCTGTCAGAATTTACTCTTTTTTTTTTTCAACAGATGGATCCAAGATTTGGAATAACATTGGAGAAGACCACATTCGTAACACAGTAGAAAAACTATTTCCATGTTCAGAATGTGGGAAATGTTTCAGTCGTCTCTCATATCTTTATGTACATAAGAGGACTCATACAGGAGAAAAGCCTTTTCCATGTTCTGAATGTGGGAAATGTTTCAGTCATCTCTCTGCTATTAATAGCCATATGAGGACTCATACAGGAGAAAAACCTTTTCCATGTTCTGAATGTGGGAAATGTTTCAGTCATGTCTCACACCTTAATAAACATAAGACGACTCATACAGGAGAAAAGCCTTTTCCATGTTCTGAATGTGGGAAATGTTTCAGTCAGTCCTCATATCTTAATAGCCATAAGAGGACTCATACAGGAGAAAAGCCTTTTCCATGTTCTGAATGTGGGAAATGTTTCAGCCAGCTCTCAGATCTTAATAAACATAAGAGGACTCATACAGGAGAAAAGCCTTTTCCATGTTCTGAATGTGGGAAATGTTTCAGCCAGCTCTCAGATCTTAATAAACATAAGAGGACTCATACAGGAGAAAAGCCTTTTCCATGTTCTGAATGTGGGAAATGTTTCAGTCGGGTCTCACACCTTAATACACATAAGAGGAATCATACAGGAGAAAAGCCTTTTCCATGTTCTGAATGTGGGAAATGTTTCAGTCATCTCTCTGCTCTTAATAGCCATATGAGGACTCATACAGGAGAAAAGCCTTTTTCATGTTCTGAATGTGGGAAATGTTTCAGTCATGTCTCAGCTCTTAATAGCCATAAGAGGACTCATACAGGAGAAAAGCCTTTTCCGTGTTCTGAATGTGGGAAATGTTTCAGCCAGCTCTCAGATCTTAATAAACATAAGAGGACTCATACAGGAGAAAAGCCTTTTCCATGTTCTGAATGTGGGAAATGTTTCAGTCATCTCTCAGCTCTTAATAGCCATAAGAGGACTCATACAGGAGAAAAACCTTTTCCATGTTCTGAATGTGGGAAATGTTTCAGTCAGGCCTCATATCTCAAGCAACACATGAGAACTCACACAGGATAAACACCATTTGCATGATCTGAAACTCACATGAGAAAATGTTTCAGTAAGATTTGCAATGACACAAGAAAACTCACACAGGATAAAGACCAGTTGTATGTATGGAATGTGGGTAAGGGTTTAATATGAGTCCGCCATTACACATCAACATGACACATCAAGCAATTCTACTTCAATCATATAAATGTAAGTAATTAAAAACATTAGCAAGCTCATAAAGATCTATGGATATCTGAGTTGTAAATCACATTAATAGAGCAGTAAGTTGTACTAATGTATCAGCTTGTATTATTACAATACATGATATGATGCTGGGCTGTGCATTGCTGGTTTTTGCTTTGTTACCAATAACCTTTAATTTAAGGGATCCAGAACGTATAGACTTTGCTCTACACCATCATGCTGAGCACTCATAAAACATTTGTGGACCTGTAAACTGAGCTATATATATTTTTTTTATATAATCTTTATATTATTTTTTAACCTTAATACCCCCTTCCATTAATTTTCCTATTTTCTATGTACATTTGTTGCATCAAACAAAGCAATGAGTTTAAAGGGCTTGAAAAAAAAAAAAAAAAACTATGCTTTTAGGTACGGAAAGACTCATAAATGTCAATAAAGTTATTTTTTAATTGAATAAGAATTGACTAGGATATTTCTTGATTTAATCATACATCCCCCTCATTTACTGTTCCCTCTAAGCTGTGCGCGCGCAAATACCCTGAGATGAGCGCACACAACTAAACATGGAGTGCACACAGATCCCTAGGGGGATATGTAATCTTAGTTTTCCCAATTAACTTTTTCCACACTAGGAGAAATAGATCTCCATTGACCCTTTTCCTTTTGCCGGTGCTCCCTTTGAGATAGCGCTGGTGGGCGGAGAAACTCGATAGGGCAAATCTGGTGCTGATGTCAGATGTCGACGTCCGACATTAGCTTGCTCTCTCAAAGCATCAGAGTCATTCACCCTTCCATGCTGTGTAAACAACATTTCAATGTGTGCGCATAACAAATCAAAGAATCACACAGGACAAAAGGAAAAGGGTCAATGGAGATCTATTTCTCCCTGGGTGGAAATAATTAATTGGGAAAACGTTATAAGCACATAACAAAGAAAGGAATCGTACATTGCAAAATGAAATGTATATAGGGTCAATGGAGATCTATTTCTTAATGGGTGGAAAAAGGTTCATGGGAAAACTAAAATTAAATATCCACCTGTAGGGAATTAGAAATGAATGTTCTTTCATATGGAATTAGTACGTGATGCCACCAGGCTGGTGGAGATAGAGACTGAGTGCTTGGTGTGAACAAAGAACAGAATCTGTGGTTAAATGACTGAAGATATTTAGAATATTTGAAGGCGTTACTATTTAGTAAAAATAGTGCACTTTTATGGTATACTATGGCCTTGATTCAATTGAGCTGTCGTTGTTTACAGGAGCCCGTAAACTAATTTGCTGTTCAATTGGCGTCTTTTTGCGAGCTGCAAACGATCTGTGGGTTACAGGCTGAAAATCCCTGCGGTTGTAAAAATAGTAACATGCAATCCATCTAAGCCTTTGATCTTTCAAGCTCGCAACAGTTACAATCGCAAAATCGCTATTCGATTGCTACAGTTCCTCAAGCCCGCAAATATTTTCACACCCGTAAATGTCAAATGTAGAAGGAAATCCAACGGGTACCAGATAGGACTCACAAGGGGGTTTAACCCCTGTTCGTAGCACTGTAAATGCAAATAAAAAATCAATACTACACTTTAAAAGATGGGGAAAGTAATGAAATACATTAGAATTAATTGCTCAACAGCCTCAAGCTCGTAAATCTGCAATCAAAAATTATTTTTTTATGTGTAATTTCGGGTGTATATCAGTTTTAGGAATCAATGAGTTAATACATATCAGGCCACCCACATGGACTGAAACATTTCCTTCATTCATTTTGTTATTGTGTACATTGCAGGATTGCGAGTCTGATCGCGTATCGGGCTCCTAAATGCTAATTGATTGATATGTAACCTCCATCTTTTACTGATGTCATGATGTCGATCTCATTTTCTACTGACTATTTCTAAATCAGTAGTTACAGCCTTGCTTAATTGATCATGTTCACGCTCTGAAATGCTACTCATGATTGCATGGTTTACGGATTAGGCTTTCGGCCTGCAATTTGATTTTATCTGGAAGTAGACGGGCATGAGTGACTGAGCCAGGGCAGTGTTGGCGTTACATTCCCCGGGCATGAGTGACTGAGCCAGTGCAGTGTTAGGGTTACATACCCAGGGCATGAGTGACTGAGCCAGTGCAGTGTTAGGGTTACATACCCCGGGCATGAGTGACTGTGCCAGGGCAGTGTTAGGGTTACATTCCCCGGCATGAGTGACTGAGTCAGGGCAGTGTTAGGGTTACATTCCCCCGGCATGAGTGACTGAGTCAGGGCAGTGTTGGCGTTACATTCCCCGGGCATGAGTGACTTAGTCAGGGCAGTGTTGGCGTTACATTCCACGGGCATGAGTGACTGAGCCAGGTCAGAGTTGGTGTTACATTCCCCGGGCATGAGTGACTGAGCCAGGGCAGTGTTAGGGTTACATACCCTGGGCATGAGTGACTGAGGCAGGGCAGTGTTGGCGTTACATACCCCGGGCATGAGTGACTGAGCCAGGGCAGAGTTGGCGTTACATTCCCAGACATGAGTGACTGAGCCAAGGCAGTGTTGGCGTTACATTCCCGGACATGAGTGACTGAGCCAGGGCAGAGTTGGCGTTACATTCCCCGGGCATGAGTGACTGAGCCAGGGCAGTGTTAGGGTTACATACCCCGGGCATGGGTGACTGAGTGAGGGCAGTGTTGGCGTTACATACCCCGGGCATGAGTGACTGAGTCAGGGCAGTGTTAGGGTTACATTCCCCCGGCATGAGTGACTGAGCCAGTGCAGTGTTGGCGTTACATACCCCAGGCATGAGTGACTGAGTCAGGGCAGTGTTGGCGTTACATACCCCGGGCATGAGTGACTGATCCAGGGCAGAGTTGGCGTTACATTCCCAGACATGAGTGACTGAGCCAAGGCAGTGTTGGCGTTACATTCCCGGACATGAGTGACTGAGCCAGGGCAGTGTTGGCGTTACATTTCCTGGGCATGAGTGACTGAGTCATGGCAGTGTTGGCGTTACATTCCCCGACATGAGTAACTGAGTCAGGGCAGTGTTGGCGTTACATTCCCCGGGCATGAGTGACTGAGTCAGGGTAGTGTTGGCGTTACATACCCCGGGCATGAGTGACTGATCCAGGGCAGTGTTGGCGTTACATTTCCTGGGCATGAGTGACTGAGTCAGGGCAGTGTTGGCGTTACATTCCCCGGGTATAAGTGACTGAGTCAGGGCAGTGTTGGCGTTACATACCCCGGGCATGAGTGACTGAGCCAGGGCAGTGTTGGCATTACATTCCCTGACATGAGTGACTGAGCCAGGGCAGTGTTGGCGTTACATTACCCGGGCATGAGTCACTGAGTGAGGGCAGTGTTGGCGTTACATTCCCCGGGCATTAGTGACTGAGCCAGGGCAGTGTTGGCGTTACTTTCCCCTGACATGAGTGACTGAGCCAGGGCAGTGTTGGCGTTACATTCCCCGGGCATGAGTGACTGAGCCAGTGCAGTGTTAGGGTTACATACCCCGGGCATGAGTGACTGAGCCAGTGCAGTGTTAGGGTTACATACCCCGGGCATGATTGATTGTGCCAGGGCAGTGTTAGGGTTACATTCCCCGGCATGAGTGACTGAGTCAGGGCAGTGTTAGGGTTACATTACCCCGGCATGAGTGACTGAGCCAGTGCACTGTTGGCGTTACATACCCCAGGCATGAGTGACTGAGTCAGGGCAGTGTTGGCGTTACATTCCCCGGGCATGAGTGACTTAGTCAGGGCAGTGTTGGTGTTACATTCCCCGGGCATGAGTGACTGAGCCAGGGCAGAGTTTGTGTAACATTCCCCGGGCATGAGTGACTGAGCCAGGGCAGTGTTAGTGTTACATTCCCCCGGCATGAGTGACTGAGCCAGTGCAGTGTTGGCGTTACATTCCCCGGGCATGAGTGACTTAGTCAGGGCAGTGTTTTGGCGTTACATTCCCCGGGCATGAGTGACTGAGCCAGGGCAGAGTTGGTGTTACATTCCCCGGGCATGAGTGACTGAGCCAGGGCAGTGTTACTGTTACATTCCCCCGGCATGAGTTACTGAGCCAGTGTAGTGTTGGCGTTACATTCCCCGGGCATGAGTGACTTAGTCAGGGCAGTGTTGGCATTACATTCCCCTGGCATGAGTGACTGAGCCAGGGCAGTGTTAGGGTTACATTCCCCGGGCATAAGTGACTGAGTCAGGGCAGTGTTAGGGTTACATTCCCCCGGCATGAGTGACTGAGCCAGTGCAGTGTTAGGGTTACATACCCCGGGCATGAGTGACTGAGCCAGTGCAGTGTTAGGGTTACATACCCCGGGCATGATTGATTGTGCCAGGGCAGTGTTAGGGTTACATTCCCCGGCATGAGTGACTGAGTCAGGGCAGTGTTAGGGTTACATTACCCCGGCATGAGTGACTGAGCCAGTGCACTGTTGGCGTTACATACCCCAGGCATGAGTGACTGAGTCAGGGCAGTGTTGGCGTTACATTCCCCGGGCATGAGTGACTTAGTCAGGGCAGTGTTGGTGTTACATTCCCCGGGCATGAGTGACTGAGCCAGGGCAGAGTTTGTGTAACATTCCCCGGGCATGAGTGACTGAGCCAGGGCAGTGTTAGGGTTACATTCCCCCGGCATGAGTGACTGAGCCAGTGCAGTGTTGGCGTTACATTCCCCGGGCATGAGTGACTTAGTCAGGGCAGTGTTTTGGCGTTACATTCCCCGGGCATGAGTGACTGAGCCAGGGCAGAGTTGGTGTTACATTCCCCGGGCATGAGTGACTGAGCCAGGGCAGTGTTACTGTTACATTCCCCCGGCATGAGTTACTGAGCCAGTGTAGTGTTGGCGTTACATTCCCCGGGCATGAGTGACTTAGTCAGGGCAGTGTTGGCATTACATTCCCCTGGCATGAGTGACTGAGCCAGGGCAGTGTTAGGGTTACATTCCCCGGGCATAAGTGACTGAGTCAGGGCAGTGTTAGGGTTACATTCCCCCGGCATGAGTGACTGAGCCAGTGCAGTGTTGGCGTTACATACCCCAGGCATGAGTGACTGAGTCAGGGCAGTGTTGGCATTACATTCCCCGGGCATGAGTGACTGAGTCAGGGCAGTGTTGGCGTTACATTCCCCGACATGAGTGACTGAGTCAGGGCAGTGTTGGCTTTACATTCCCCGGCATGAGTGACTGAGCTAGGGCAGTGTTAGCGTTACTTTCCCCGGGCATGAGTGACTGAGTCAGGGTAGTGTTGGCGTTACATACCCCGGGCATGAGTGACTGATCCAGGGCAGAGTTAGTGTTACATTCCCCGACATGAGTGACTGAGCCAAGGCAGTGTTGGCGTTACATTCCCCGACATGAGTGACTGAGCCAGGGCAGTGTTGGCGTTACATTCCCCGGGCATGAGTGACTGAGTATGGGCAATGTTGGCGTTACATTCCCCGACATGAGTGACTGAGCCAGGGCAGTGTTGGCGTTACATTTCCTGGGCATGAGTGACTGAGTCAGGGCAGTGTTGGCATTACATTCCCTGACATGAGTGACTGACGCAAGGCAGTGTTGGTGTTATATACAACGGGTATAAGTGACTGAGTCAGGGCAGTGTTGGCGTTACATACCCCGGGCATGAGTGACTGAGCCAGGGCAGTGTTGGCATTACATTCCCTGACATGAGTGACTGAGCCAGGGCAGTGTTGGCGTTACATTACCCGGGCATGAGTCACTGAGTGAGGGAAGTGTTGGCGTTACATTCCACGGGCATTAGTGACTGAGCCAGGGCAGTGTTGGCGTTACTTTCCCCGGACATGAGTGACTGAGCCAGGGCAGTGTTAGGGTTACATTCCCCGAGCATGAGTGACTGAGACAGGGCAGTGTTAGGGTTACATTCCCGGGGGCATAAGTAACTGAGCCTGTGCAGTGTTGGCGTTACATACCCCAGGCATGAGTGACTGAGTCAGGGCAGTGTTGGCGTTACATTCCCCGGGCATGAGTGACTGAGTCAGGGCAGTGTTGGCGTTATATTCCCCGACATGAGTGACTGAGTCAGGGCAGTGTTGGCGTTACATTCCCCAGCATGAGTGACTGAGCCAGGGCAGTGTTGGCGTTACATACCCCAGGCATGAGTGACTGAGTCAGGGCAGTGTTGGCGTTACATTCCCCGGGCATGAGTGACTGAGTCAGGGCAGTGTTGGCGTTACATTCCCCGGGCATGAGTGACTTAGTCAGGGCAGTGTTGGTGTTACATTCCCTGGGCATGAGTGACTGAGCCAGGGCAGAGTTGGTGTTACATTCCCCGGGCATGAGTGACTGAGCCAGGGCAGTGTTAGGGTTACATTCCCCCGGCATGAGTGACTGAGCCAGTGCAGTGTTGGCGTTACATTCCCCGGGCATGAGTGACTTAGTCAGGGCAGTGTTGGCGTTACATTCCCCGGGCATGAGTGACTGAGCCAGGGCAGAGTTGGTGTTACATTCCCCGGGCATGAGTGACTGAGCCAGGGCAGTGTTAGGGTTACATTCCCCCGGCATGAGTGACTGAGCCAGTGTAGTGTTGGCGTTACATTCCCCGGGCATGAGTGACTTAGTCAGGGCAGTGTTGGCATTACATTCCCCTGGCATGAGTGACTGAGCCAGGGCAGTGTTAGGGTTACATTCCCCGGGCATAAGTGACTGAGTCAGGGCAGTGTTAGGGTTACATTCCCCCGGCATGAGTGACTGAGCCAGTGCAGTGTTGGCGTTACATACCCCAGGCATGAGTGACTGAGTCAGGGCAGTGTTGGCATTACATTCCCCTGGCATGAGTGACTGAGTCAGGGCAGTGTTGGCGTTACATTCCCCGACATGAGTGACTGAGTCAGGGCAGTGTTGGCTTTACATTCCCCGGCATGAGTGACTGAGTCAGGGCAGTGTTGGCATTACATTCCCCGGGCATGAGTGACTGAGTCAGGGCAGTGTTGGCGTTACATTCCCCGACATGAGTGACTGAGTCAGGGCAGTGTTGGCTTTACATTCCCCGGCATGAGTGACTGAGCCAAGGCAGTGTTGGCGTTACATTCCCCGGGCATGAGTGACTGAGTATGGGCAATGTTGGCGTTACATTCCCCGACATGAGTGACTGAGCCAGGGCAGTGTTGGCGTTACATTTCCTGGGCATGAGTGACTGAGTCAGGGCAGTGTTGGCATTACATTCCCTGACATGAGTGACTGACGCAAGGCAGTGTTGGTGTTATATACAACGGGTATAAGTGACTGAGTCAGGGCAGTGTTGGCGTTACATACCCCGGGCATGAGTGACTGAGCCAGGGCAGTGTTGGCATTACATTCCCTGACATGAGTGACTGAGCCAGGGCAGTGTTGGCGTTACATTACCCGGGCATGAGTCACTGAGTGAGGGAAGTGTTGGCGTTACATTCCACGGGTATTAGTGACTGAGCCAGGGCAGTGTTGGCGTTACATTCCCCAGCATGAGTGACTGAGCCAGGGCAGTGTTGGCGTTACATACCCCAGGCATGAGTGACTGAGTCAGGGCAGTGTTGGCGTTACATTCCCCGGGCATGAGTGACTGAGTCAGGGCAGTGTTGGCGTTACATTCCCCGACATGAGTGACTGAGTCAGGGCAGTGTTGGCGTTACATTCCCCGGGCATGAGTGACTGAGTCAGGGCAGTGTTGGCGTTACATTCCCCGACATGAGTGACTGAGTCAGGGCAGTGTTGGCGTTACATTCCCCAGCATGAGTGACTGAGTCAGGGCAGTGTTGGCGTTACATTCCCCGACATGAGTGACTGAGTCAGGGCAGTGTTGGCTTTACATTCCCCGGCATGAGTGACTGAGCTAAGGCAGTGTTGGCGTTACTTTCCCCGGGCATGAGTGACTGAGTGAGGGTAGTGTTGGCGTTACATACCCCGGGCATGAGTGACTGATCCAGGGCAGAGTTAGTGTTACATTCCCCGACATGAGTGACTGAGCCAAGGCAGTGTTGGCGTTACATTCCCCGACATGAGTGACTGAGCCAGGGCAGTGTTGGCGTTACATTCCCCGGGCATGAGTGACTGAGTCAGGGCAATGTTGGCGTTACATTCCCCGACATGAGTGACTGAGCCAGGGCAGTGTTGGCGTTACATTTCCTGGGCATGAGTGACTGAGTCAGGGCAGTGTTGGCATTACATTCCCTGACATGAGTAACTGACGCAAGGCAGTGTTGGTGTTATATACAACGGGTATAAGTGACTGAGTCAGGGCAGTGTTGGCGTTACATACCCCGGGCATGAGTGACTGAGCCAGGGCAGTGTTGGCATTACATTCCCTGACATGAGTGACTGAGCCAGGGCAGTGTTGGCGTTACATTACCCGGGCATGAGTCACTGAGTGAGGGAAGTGTTGGCGTTACATTCCACGGGCATTAGTGACTGAGCCAGGGCAGTGTTGGCGTTACTTTCCCCGGACATGAGTGACTGAGCCAGGGCAGTGTTAGGGTTACATTCCCCGAGCATGAGTGACTGAGACAGGGCAGTGTTAGGGTTACATTCCCGGGGGCATAAGTAACTGAGCCTGTGCAGTGTTGGCGTTACATACCCCAGGCATGAGTGACTGAGTCAGGGCAGTGTTGGCGTTACATTCCCCGGGCATGAGTGACTGAGTCAGGGCAGTGTTGGCGTTACATTCCCCGACATGAGTGACTGAGTCAGGGCAGTGTTGGCGTTACATTCCCCAGCATGAGTGACTGAGCCAGGGCAGTGTTGGCGTTACATACCCCAGGCATGAGTGACTGAGTCAGGGCAGTGTTGGCGTTACATACCCCGGGCATGAGTGACTGAGCCAGGGCAGTGTTAGCATTACATTCCCTGACATGAGTGACTTAGTCAGGGCAGTGTTGGCGTTACATTCCCCGACATGAGTGACTGAGTCAGGGCAGTGTTGGCGTTACATTCCCCTGCATGAGTGACTGAGCTAGGGCAGTGTTGGCGTTACTTTCCCTGACATGAGTGACTTAGTCAGGGCAGTGTTGGCGTTACATTCCCCGACATGAGTGACTGAGTCAGGGCAGTGTTGGCGTTACATTCCCCAGCATGAGTGACTGAGCCAGGGCAGTGTTGGCGTTACATACCCCAGGCATGAGTGACTGAGTCAGGGCAGTGTTGGCGTTACATACCCCGGGCATGAGTGACTGAGCCAGGGCAGTGTTAGCATTACATTCCCTGACATGAGTGACTTAGTCAGGGCAGTGTTGGCGTTACATTCCCCGACATGAGTGACTGAGTCAGGGCAGTGTTGGCGTTACATTCCCCTGCATGAGTGACTGAGCTAGGGCAGTGTTGGCGTTACTTTCCCCGGGCATGAGTGACTGAGTCAGGGTAGTGTTGGCGTTACATACCCCGGGCATGAGTGACTGATCCAGGGCAGAGTTGGTGTTACATTCCCCGACATGAGTGACTGAGCCAAGGCAGTGTTGGCGTTACATTCCCCGACATGAGTGACTGAGCCAGGGCAGTGTTGGCATTACATTCCCCGGGCATGAGTGACTGAGTCAGGGCAATGTTGGCGTTACATTCCCCGACATGAGTGACTGAGCCAGGGCAGTGTTGGCGTTACATTTCCTGGGCATGAGTGACTGAGTCAGGGCAGTGTTGGCATTACATTCCCTGGGCATGAGTGACTGACGCAAGGCAGTGTTGGTGTTATATACCCTGGGTATAAGTGACTGAGTCAGGGCAGTGTTGGCGTTACATACCCCGGGCATGAGTGACTGAGCCAGGGCAGTGTTGGCATTACATTCCCTGACATGAGTGACTGAGCCAGGGCAGTGTTGGCGTTACATTACCCGGGCATGAGTCACTGAGTGAGGGATTTGTTGGCGTTACATTCCCCGGGCATTAGTGACTGAGCCAGGGCAGTGTTGGCGTTACATTCCCTGACATGAGTGACTGAGCCAGGGCAGTGTTGGCGTTACATTACCCGGGCATGAGTCACTGAGTGAGGGAAGTGTTGGCATTACATTCCACGGGCATTAGTGACTGAGTCAGGGCAGTGTTGGCGTTACATTCCCCGACATGAGTGACTGAGTCAGGGCAGTGTTGGCGTTACATACCCCGGGCATGAGTGACTGAGCCAGGGCAGTGTTGGCATTACATTCTCTGACATGAGTGACTGAGCCAGGGCAGTGTTGGCGTTACATTACCCTGGCATGAGTCACTGAGTGAGGGAAGTGTTGGCGTTACATTCCCCGGGCATTAGTGACTGAGCCAGGGCAGTGTTGGCGTTACTTTCCCCGGACATGAGTGACTGAGCCAGGGCAGTGTTAGGGTTACATTCCCCGGGCATGAGTGACTGAGACAGGGCAGTGTTAGGGTTACATTCCCGGGGGCATAAGTAACTGAGCCTGTGCAGTGTTGGCGTTACATACCCCAGGCATGAGTGACTGAGTCAGGGCAGTGTTGGCGTTACATTCCCCGGGCATGAGTGACTGAGTCAGGGCAGTATTGGCGTTACATTCCCCGACATGAGTGACTGAGTCAGGGCAGTGTTGGCGTTACATTCCCCAGCATGAGTGACTGAGCCAGGGCAGTGTTGGTGTTACATTCCCCGGCATTCGTGACTGAGTCAGGGTAGTGTTGGCGTTACATTCCCCGGGCATGAGTGACTAAACCAGTGCAGAGTTGGCGTTACATTCCCCGACATGAGTGACTGAGCCAAAGCAGTGTTGGCGTTATATTCCCCGGGCATGAGTGACTGAGTCAGGGCAGTGTTGGCGTTACATTTCCTGGGCATGAGTGACTGAGTGAGGGCAATGTTGGCGTTACATTTCCCGGGCATGAGTGACTGAGTCAGGGCAGTGTTGGCGTTACATTACCCGGGCATGAGTCACTGAGTCAGGGCATTGTTGGCATTACATTCCCCGGGTTCAGCACTGCACCCTCCAGCCGAATGTACCTGTGAGTAAGTGAGGAGTGAAAGCTGCTGCCGCTAGAATAGCACTCACTGACACATATACTTAGCAGAGCATCCTATGTGCAGCTAATCTAGGCCTCTTTATTATGTAATTTCAATTTCAAGTTTCAAGCAATGTATGCTAGTGAGCTTAAGACACAATAACGTTGATTATCACCTGACTTACTCTCCTTGCAAAATATTGTACAATAGACATTTTTAGCATACACATACTCTATGATTCCTTGGATGAAGAAGCAATAAGAAATGTCTGGTTAAAAAAGGAATATAAGAATCAAAGTCTATTTACTCCTGAGATAAAAAATGATGGCAATGTCCATGTTTTCCTAGACCAAACAACAAGAGAAATTGAGAAATATATGCAAAAAGAAAGAAAGGTAAATCAATCTCTATACTCAATATGACAGGAGAAGAGAAAAAAGCTCCAGGAGATCTAAAAACTGCCAATATAATAATCAAGCGCTCTTACATACAAAATACATACTCTGCTGTGTTGTGCGCTCTTGTTGTGGCCGAATCATAAACTCATCAATATATTCCTGGATAGCTGTCGGCTAAAAAAGATAACGGTGTATTTAACGGTAATTTAAAATATAAATGCTGTGTTTGTTTAAAAAAAAAATAATAACAGATCATAAAGAAATTATCGCCAAAATTATATAGACATATTATTATTATTTTTCTTTTTTAAATCAAATATATAACTTTACAACAAACATACAAAAGGACATAACTGTAAAAAAAATCTTTAAAAATAGCATCTAGACTTGTAAATATACAGTAAACGGTGCTACATATTTTTAAAATATATTTATGAACAACAAATACACCGGACACAAGCGCTAACTTTAAAAAAATACATTTATGAGTACAAATAGCGACAAACAATTTGTTCTAACCATAATAACACATACATTGTAAACAGCGTTGAGTAATTGATATACTATCTAAAAAAAGAGAGATTTGCTATCTAATGTGAGTGAGGGATTTACTATCTAATATACGTGAGGGATTTACTATCTAATATAAGTGAGGGATTTACTATCTAATATGAGTGAGGGATTTACTATCTAACATAAGTGAGGGATTTACTATCTAATGTGAGTGAGGGATTTACTATCTAACATAAGTGAGGGATTTACTAATAATATAAGTGAGGGATTTACTATCTAATGTGAGTGAGGGATTTACTATCTAACATAAGTGAGGGATTTACTATCTAATGTGAGTGAGGGATTTACTATCTAATAAGATAGAGATTTACTATCTAATATGAATGAGGGATTTACTATCTAATATGAGTATGAGATTTGCTATGTAATATAAGTGAGGAATTTACTATCTAATATGAGTGAGGGATTTACTATCTAATATAAGTGAGGGTTTTACTATCTAACATGAGTGAGGGATTTACTATCTAATATGAGTGAGGGATTTACTATCTAATAAGATAGAGATTTACTATCTAATATAAGTGAGGGATTTACTATCTAATATGAATGAGGGATTTACTATCTAATATGAGTACGAGATTTACTATGTAATATAAGTGAGGAATTTACTATCTAATATGAGTGAGGGATTTACTATCTAATATAAGTGAGGGTTTTACTATCTAACATGAGTGAGGGATTTACTATCTAACATGAGTGAGGGATTTACTATCTAATATAAGTGAGGGATTTACTATCTAACATAAGGGAGGGATTTACTTTCTAATATGAGTGAGGGATTTACTATCTCATATGAGTGAGGGATTTACTATCTAATATAAGTGAGGGATTTACTATTTAACATAAGGGAGGGATTTACTATCTAACATGAGTGAGTGATTTACTATCTAACATAAGTGAGGGATTTACTATCTAATATGAGTGAGGGATTTACTATCTAATATAAGTGAGGGATTTACTATCTAACATAAGGGAGGGATTTACTTTCTAATATGAGTGAGGGATTTACTATCTAATATGAGTGAGGGATTTACTATCTAATATAAGTGAGGGATTTACTATCTAACATAACTATCTAATATAAGTGAGGGATTTACTATCTAATATGAGTGAGGGATTTACTATCTAATATGAGTGAGGGATTTACTATCTAACATAAGTAAGGGATTTACTATCTAATATGAGTGAGGGATTTACTATCTAACATAAGTGCTGGATTTACTATCTAATATGAGTGAGGGATTTACTCTCTAATATAAGTGAGGGATTTACTATCTAACATAAGTGAGGGATTTACTATCTAATATGAGTGAGGTATTTACTATCTAACATAAGTGAGGTATTTACTATCTAACATAAGTGAGGGATTTACTATCTAATATGAGTGAGGGATTTACTATCTAACATAAGTGAGGGATTTACTATCTAATATGAGTGAGGGATTTACTATGTAACATAAGTGAGAGATTTACTATCTAATGTGAGTGAGGGATTTACTATGTAATGTGAGTGAGAGATTTACTATCTAATATAAGTGAGGGATTTACTATCTAATATAAGTGAGGGATTTACTATCTAATAAAAGAGAGATTTACTATCTATCTGAGTGAATGATTTACTATCTTCTTGATCCTAGTCCCAAGTAATCCCTGATAGTGACCATCTTACAACAACTACAATGACCTTTCTTACATCCAGTCCCTCCCACCAGCTCGGTCTCTATTACCCCCTTATATGCTGATTCTACCATCTGTCCTCGCTCCATGATGTGACCTCACATCAGTTGGACATGACTGAACAACCAAACAACAACATGATGGCTTTAGCATCTGTTTCTGTTTGTTCTCTTCTAGTTTTCTATTCTTCATGGGGGAATAAGACATGTATGGGGGTAACAACCCAGCCCCATGACACTCACTAATGAGATTCAGGACTGTACATGTTTTATTTTGAATCATTGTTCAAGAGGCAGTTACTCACTGTTTTATAGCTATAAATTCATTATTATGGAGTAAATATGGTGTTACCACACATGGTGTGAGTTGGTATAATATGTTTTTCTTATATTATTAGTTTTTATGATATATATTATATTTAATTCAATCATTTTGGTAAGCTGAGTAGTAAAGACATGGCCCTTGGCGCACTAAACCCCTGCACCGTCTGCGCACCCACATCTTACTTCTTGTTCTTTGCCAGGGCAAGGAATTTGGTGAAGTCGAGCACGGAAGGGAAAAATATCATGGGGTTCTGGGGGAAGAGGTTGGGGGTGATGGGCTTGACTATATATTATCTTATAGTGTTTAACAGTGTAAATTGGCTGTCCCCTCAAAATAATTCAACACACCGCCATTAATGTCTAAACCATTGGCAACAAAAGTGAGTACACTCCTAATTGGAAATGTCTAAATTGGGCCCAAAGTGTCAATATTTTGTGTGGCCACCATTATTTTCCAGCACTACCTTAACCCCCATGGGCATGGAGTTCACTAGAGCTCCACAGGTTGCCACTGGAGTCCTCTTCCACTCCTCCATGACATCACAGAGCTGGTGGATGTTAGAGACCTTGCACTCCCCCACCTTCCGTTTGATGATGCCCCAGAGATACTCAAGAGGGTTTAAATCTGGAGACATGCTTGGCCAGTCCATCACTTTTACCTTCAGCTTCTTTAGCAAGGCAGTGGTCGTCTTGGAGGTGTGTTGGGGGGGGGGGGGGCGTTATCATGTTGGAATACTGCCCTGCGGCCCAGTCTCCAAAGGGAGGGGATCATGCTCTGCTTCAGTATGTCACAGTACATGTTGGCATTCATGGTTCTCTCAATGAACTGTAGCTCCCCAGTGCCGGCAGCACTCATGCAGGCCCAGACCAAACATATATACACATATGTCTATATGTGTATATATGTTTTCTATAATATGTTGTGTTGATTCCCCCTATATACATTTACCTGATGATGTCAGATGCTGCCTCCACTCTCTGTGCATCTTTGTTTACGTTCAAACTGAAGGTTTCATCTCATATCAGTGTTTTTGTGCTCTTTGTGCCTTATCCGTTTATCTGTCATTTAGGGATTACTTTAACCACCTTTTCTCCATTTAGATGTATACTTTTGGTGGTGGGAATGTAATGGTCCTGGCCTGCATGAGTGCTGCCCGCACTGAGGAGCTACAGTTCATTGAGGAAACTATGAATGCCAACATATACTGTGACTTACTGAAGCAGGGCATGATCCCCTCCCTTCAGAGGCTGGGCCACAGGGCAGTATTCCAACATGATAATAACCTGAAACACACCTCCAAGATGACCACTTCCTTGCTGAAGGTAAAAGTGATGGACTGGCCAAGCATGTCTCCAGACCTAAACCCTATTGAGCATCTGTGGAGCATCCTCAAAAGGAAGGTGGGGGAGGGCATGGTCTCTAACATCCACCAGCTCGTGATATCATCATGGAGGAGTGGAAGAGGACTCCAGTGGCAACTTGTGAAGCTTTGGTGAACTCCATGCCCTTGAGGGTTAAGGCAGTGCTGGAAAATAATGGTGGCCACACAAAATATTGACACTTTGGGCCCTAATTGGACATTTCCACTTAGGGGTGTACTCACTTTTGTTACCAATGGTTTAGACATTAATGGCGGTGTGTGGAGGTATTTTGAGGGGACAGCAAATTTACACTGTTAGACAGGCTGTACACTTACTACTTCACATTGTAGCAGAGGGTCATTTCATCATCCTCCCCTGTGTCTCTTTCCCCCCTCTCTCATCATCCTCCCCGTGTCTCTTCCCCAACATAATACTCCCCCTCCCTCATCATCCTCCCTTGTGTCTCTTCCCCCCTCCATCATCATCCTCCCCCCCTCATCTTCCTCCCCTGTGTCTCTTCCCCCCTCCCTCATCATCCTCCCATGTGTCTCTTTCCCCTCCCTCATCACCCTCCCCTGTGTATCTTTCCCCCTCCCTCATCATCCTCCACTGTGTCTCTTCCCCCCTCCCTCATCACCCTCCCCTGTGTCTCTTACCCCCTCCCTCATCATCCTCCCCTGTGTCTCTTTCCCCCCTCCCTCATCATCCTCCCCTGTGTCTCTTTCCCTTCTCCCTCATCATCCTCCCCTGTGTTTCTTTCCCCCTCCCTTATCATCCTACTCTGTGTCTCTTCCCACCTCCCTCATCACCCTCCCCTGTATCTCTTCCCCCATCCCTCATCATCCTCCCCTGTGTCTCTTTCCCCCCCTCCCTCATCATACTCCCCTGTGTCCCTTTCCCCCCTCCCTAATCATCCTCCCCTTTGTCTCTTCTCCCTCCCTCGTCATCCTCCCGCCTCCCTCATCATCCTCCCCTGTGTCACTTTCCCCCCTCCCTCATCATCCTCCCCTGTGTCTCTTTCCCTTCTCCCTCATCATCCTCCCCTGTGTTTCTTTCCCCCTCCCTTATCATCCTACTCTGTGTCTCTTCCCACCTCCCTCATCACCCTCCCCTGTATCTCTTCCCCCATCCCTCATCACCCTCCCCTGTGTCTCTTTCCTCCCTCCCTCATCATCCTCCCATGTGTTTCTTTCCCCCCTCCCTCATCACCCTCCCCTGTGTCTCTTCCCCCCTCCCTCATAATCTTCCCCTGTGTCTCTTTCCCCCCTCCCTCATTATCCTCCCCTGTGTCTCCTTTCCCCTCGCTCTTCACCATCCCCTGTGTCTCTCTCACCCCACCCTAATCATCCTCCCCTGTGTCTCTTTCCCCATCCCTCATCATCCTCCCCTGTGTCTCTTTCCCCACTCCCTCATCATCCTCCCATGTGTCTTTTTCCCCCCTCCCTCATCATCCTCCTATGTGTCTCTTTCCTCCTCCCACATCATACTCCCCTGTGTCTCTTTCCCCCCTCCCTCATCATTCTCCCGTGTCTCTTTCCCCCCTCCCTCATCATCCTCCCCTGTGTCTCTTTACCCCCTCCCTAATAATCCTCCCCTGTGTCTTTTCCCCCCTCCCTCATCATCCTCCCCTGTGTTTCTTTCCCCCCTCCCTCATCATCCTCCCCTGTGTCTCTTTCCCCCCTGCCTCATCATTCTCAACTGTGTCTCTTTCCCCCCCCCTTCCTCACCCCCCACCCATCATCCTCCCCTGTGTCTCTTTCCCCCCTCCCTCATCCTCCTCCCCTGTGTCTCTTTCCCCCCTCCCTCATCATACTCCCCTGTGTCTCTTTCCCCCCTCCCTAATCATACTCCCCTCTGTCTCTTCTCCCTCCCTTGTCATCCTCCCCCCTCCCTCATCATCCTCCCCTGTGTCTCTTTCCTCCCTCCCTCAACATCCTCCCATGTGTCTCTTCCCCCCCACCCTCATCACCCTCTCTTGTGTCTCTTCCCCCTCCCTCATTATCCTCCCCTGTGTCTCTTTCCCCCCTCCCTCATCACCCTACCTTGTGTTTCTTTCCCCCCTCCATCATCATCCTCCCCTGTGTCTCTTTCACCCCTCCCTCATCATCCTCCCCTGTGTCTCGTTCCCCCCTCCCTCATCACCCTCCCCTGTGTCTCCTTTCACCTCGCTCCTCACCCTCCCCTGTGTCTCTCTCACCCCACCTTAATCATCCTCCCCTGTGTCTCTTTCCCCCATCCCTCATCATCCTCCCCTGTGTCTCTTTCCCCTCTCCCTCATCATCCTCCCATGTGTCTTTTTCCCCCCTGCCTCATCATCCTCCCATGTGTCTCTTTCCTCCTCCCTCATCATACTCCCCTGTGTCTCTTTCTCCCCTCCTTCATCATTCTCCCCTGTGTCTCTTTCCCCTCTCCCTCATCATCCTCCCCTGTGTCTCTTTCCCCCCTCCCTCATCATCCTCCCCTGTGTCTCTTTCCCCCCTGCCTCATCATCCTCAACTGTGTCTCTTTCCCCCCTCCCTCATCATCCTCCCCTGTGTCTCTTTCCCCCCTCCCTCATCATCCTCCCCTTTGTCTCTTTCCCCCCTCCCTCATCATACTCCCCTGTGTCTCCTTCCCCCCTCCCTAATCATCCTCCCCTTTTTCTCTTCTCCCTCCCTTGTCATCCTCCCCCTCCCTCATCATCCTCCCCTGTGTCTCCTTCCCCCTCCCTCATCATCCTGCCCTATGTCTCTTTCCCTTCTCCCTCATCATCCTCCCCTGTGTTTCTTTCCCCCTCCCTTATCATCCTACTCTGTGTCTCTTCCCACCTCCATCATCACCCTCCCCTGTATCTCTTCCCCATCCCTCATCACCCTCCCCTGTGTCTCTTTCCTCCCTCCCTCATCATCCTCCTATGTGTCTCTTCCCCCCTCCCTCATCACCCTCCCCTGTGTCTCTTCCCCCCTCCCTCATAATCTTCCCCTGTGTCTCTTTCCCCCCTCCCTCATTATCCTCCCCTGTGTCTCTTCCCCCCATCCCTCATCATCCTCCCCTGTGTCTCTTTCCCCTCTCCCTCATCATCCTCCCATGTGTCTTTTTCCCCCCTGCCTCATCATCCTCCCATGTGTCTCTTTCCTCCTCCCTCATCATACTCCCCTGTGTCTCTTTCTCCCCTCCTTCATCATTCTCCCCCTGTGTCTCTTTCCCTCCTCCCTCATCATCCTCCCCTGTGTCTCTTTCCCCCCTCCCTCATCATCCTCCCCTGTGTCTCTTCCCCCCTCCCTCATAATCCTCCACTGTGTCTCTTTCCCCCCTCCCTCATTATCCTCCCCTGTGTCTCTTTCCCCCCTCCCTCATCATCCTCCCCTGTGTCTCTTTCCCCTCGCTTTTCACCCTCCCCTGTGTCTCTCTCACCCCCTCCCTAATCA
>JAPZIH010000517.1:0-20600 GCA_027410445.1 Discoglossus pictus
TTACTACAATATCTATTATATAGACCCTTAAGGATCACTGTAGTCTAAAAATGTCCATCTTGCATTTACAAAATCATGGTTTAACAAAGAGCTTTTGTATGAAAAGCAAATTATCTATAGTGTAGAAAAATTACATTAAATATAGACTTTTTGGGATTGTTTTCTCCTCCTCTGTCCTGATATTTTACAGGAAAGAGATGTGCAGTGAATCCTTTGGATGTCTAAAGGACGGCAAAATATTGGTGCTTTTGTCCCCAACGATTTTAATGTAAATCAGATAACAAATCTCAATTAACAGGCTGTCCATGAGTCATTGTCTACACTTCCCCTTAACTCATTGGTGAGATAACGATGGATAAAACCCTTTGGCCCCCATTCAATTGAGGTTTTGGGCGATCCGGTAGCCCGTAATTGCAGTTGCAAGCTAATTTGCTATTCGATTGGCGTATTTTTGCGGGCTCCGAATGGCTTACGAGTTACGGCCTTGAAACAATGTAGATGGTTAAACTTGTAACCTACAGCCTACAGAAGCCTTTAAACTGTCACTTTGGCAAGGCTAAAATCGCAAATCGTTATTCAATTGCTCCAATTCCCCAAGCCCGAAAATGTTTTCATACCTGTAAACGGCAAATGAAGGAGAAAATCCTACGAGTGCTTGAGAGGACCTATTTGTAGCACTGTAAATGCAAATAAAAAATTAATACTACACTGTAAATAACGGGGAAAGGGATGATAGACATTAGAATTAAGTGCACAACAATCTCAAGCTCGCAAATCATCAGGAAATTAAATTTATTTTTATGTTTCATTTAAATCGATCTCGGGTATCAATGAGTTAATACATATCAGGCCACCCACATGGACTAGAACAATATTGTCATTTATTTACATAATTCTTTATTTTGCAGGTTTGCGAATCTGATCACATATCGGACTCCGAACCTAATTGATTGACGTGTAACCTCCGTGTTTTACTGCCATAATAATGTCTTATTTTCTATTGGCTGATTCGAAATTAGCGGTTACGGGCTTGCTGTATTGATCCGGTTCCCGCCCTGAACTGCTATGAGCCAGTGCATGGTTTACCGTTTCGGCTTTGGGCCAGTAACTTGCGGCCTTGAGCAACTGAATAGAATCAGAGACGAATGGGAGCCAGCACCAATAGAATGTGGCTCATTGTTTTTATCTGCCTGTCAGTTGTTTTACTGTTTATTCTCTTCAATTCATATAATTTATTTTCCACAATGAAAAAAAACTTTTGTAATGTATATAATCTGCTCTTTTAAATGCAGGTCAGAACGCTTGGACTACAGTAGCCCTTTAAATTCAGTTGCTTGGCCAATTTCTTAGCAAATTTAAAGACACACACATAGCATTGTCACAAGATTATTATTATGATCCTTTATTTGTAACACACCAACATATACCATAGCGCTGTACAGGAGTAAATACAAAGCAAAAACAATATTAACACATTGCAAAATAATGGAGGACCCTGTGTTTGAGGATAGAATCGAACATACATAGAGTTTTACCCAAAGCACCTTAAAGATTGAAAACTCTCAAACTGACAATCCATGATCTTATTGTAATACCTTTAAATATAGTAGAGCGACTGTTTATTCTGGGATATGACTGTTGCTTGGACAGTGTTAGTAAAGTTCCCCAATGTATATATGTCTGCAAATAAGAGGTAAGCGGCCATTCAAAGGAGGCAACTAAAGTGGTTCAGCGTCTAAAAGACACAACATATAAGGAGATTCCATTATATTAATATGTAAAGATTAGCGGGGAGAAGGGAGAGGGGGTATGAGAGAGACCTGCAAATACACCAAAGGGTTTAATACAGTTCAGGAGGGAAATATCTTCCAGAAAAAGATGAGCAAGAACAAGAGGGCACCTTCCAGAATTGGAGGAATTGATCAAGTATCAATTGATTGGGTGTCTGATAAAATGTAACCTGCTGTTTGGACATTGTAGAATTTGTTAAACCATTAAACAGATCCCCTAAGAGGTCACCCGGGTTCATCTTCAGGCTGCAGAGCGCCCAGACATTGCCAGTGCTGTGAAAGTCACTCCCTTTCCTCGGAGGAGAGAGCAAAACAAGCGAGCGGACCCCATATCAACAAACCCTGACATTCACACATTCCGCGCTCAGCTATTCAGCTGCCATTGTCTGTCCAAGACAAAGTTGTCTGGTATCCTTTGTGGGGCTGATATTAAAATGATTAAAGCCTTTTCAATATGGAAATCAGCTGAGAACAAAGGTCAAATCACTTGGTTTACCATCTAATTCGGACTGAATATTAAATGGTTGGAGAGGGAATTCTACTCGAGTTCACTCACAATGGGCAAAAATGGATTAGTGAGTCTGGGCGAGACAGAGACGTTGCCTCTATTCCAAGCCATGAGCCCCAAGAGCCAAGTATCAGAACAGTATGGATTATATAAGTCATGCTTATGGTGTTGGTAGCCAAGAGGGCTCCACCATTTTTATTGTACTATCGTGAAGATAAATATTTTCCCTTACTAGCCAAGAAAATAAATTGATAAATTAGATGTATCTTTTCAGGGTGTGTTTCCTAATCCACTTACATGTAAGATGTTATTTTAAAGAATTAGACTTAATAATGGGCCAAATCTTCAATAAAGTAAAAAAAATACATATATTATTATATATTTAAATTTGATGTACGTGAACACTTTTTATTTGCTGCTTTGTAAGAGCTTCACTATTGTTTGTGCTTATCTGTCCTCTTAAGTGGAACTTAATCTTGAATACTCAAGACATCTCAATAAGGTGTATTATAATAGTGAATATCCCTTTGTGTATTTATAAATCTGCTAAGTGAAGGTTATTAAAAATGGTATTGGATGCCAAATAAGAATAAAACATGGAAATTTTAGAAATCACTCAATTTAGGGGAATCAATACCTCTTTTGTCTACGTATCAGCAATATTAAGTCTTTGGGGATTTCCAACACTTGGCATGAAGAGACAAAATATATTTTAAAAAGTAGATTTTATTGCGCCATGATTGTTCTTGACCAAAGATGTTTTGATGGACCATAAGAATGATAATAAGATGTAGAAAGGAACAAGCATTATTGGGGTCTTCAATTTAGCCTCAATAGAGAAGTTTCCATTCTTTTTTTTGGGAGAAATACAAGACTGATTTTGTATTAGAGAGATGTATGTTGGGTTACCGATTAGAAAATTGCTTGTTGGGTTATGCAATGAAGAAGTGGATACTGAGTAGAGAGGTGCATGTTGAGTATTATTCACTGGAGTAATACATGTTAAGTTACTCAGTGTAGAGGTGCATGCTGGGCGTTATTAATTGGGAGGCATATGCTAGCCAACCAATTGCAGAAGTGCATGCTGGGCAATATTTATTGGGGAGGCATATGCTAGCCAACCAATTGCAGAATAGCATGCTGGGCATTATTTATTCGGGAGGCATAAGCTAGCCAACCAATTGCAGAAGTGAATGTTGGGCATTATCCATAAGGGAGGCATATGCTAGCCAACCAATTGCAGAAGTGCATGCTGGGCAATATTTATTGGGGAGGCATATGCAAGCCAACCAATTGCAGAAGTGCATGCTGGGCAATATTTATTGGGGAGGCATATGCAAGCCAACCAATTGCAGAAGTGAATGCTGGGCAATATTTATTGGGGAGGCATATGCTAGCCAACCAATTGCAGAGGTGAGTGCTGGGCATTTTTATTGGGGAGGAATATGCTAGCCAACCAATTGCAGAAGCAAATGTTGGGAATTATTCTTTGGTGAGATGCTTGGTTATCCATTTTATAGATACATTCCAGGTTACCCATTGGAGAGATGGGGGTACATGATGAAGAGGTACATGATGGAGGTGCCAATTAGAGAGATTTGTGCTGGGTTAGCCATTGGAGAAATGCATGATGAGTTGCCTCACTGGGGAGGTGTATGCTGGATTGTCTATTGGAGACATTGTGCTAACCACTGGATACATGATGGATGACTTCTTTAAGAGGTGCATCCTGGGATATCCATTGGAGAGATGCATGATGGGTTTATCCATTGGAGAGATGCATTATGGGGTACATGATGAAGAGGTACATGATGGAGGTGACCAATTAGAGAGATTTGTGCTGGGTTAGCCATTGGAGAAATGCATGATGAGTTGCCTCACTGGGGAGGTGTATGCTGGATTGTCTATTGGAGACATTGTGCTAACCACTGGATACATGATGGATGACTTCTTTAAGAGGTGCATCCTGGGATATCCATTGGAGAGATGCATTCTGGATTACCATTGTGAATGTACTTGCTGAAAAGAACCTTCTGGAAATGTGGAAGTTAGGCCATCCAAATTGTATTAGTTTTTTAGCGTACCTGTTATGTGTTATTATTACTTTATATAGATCCAGGGATAGAATGAGGATTTGTCAGGGGAACTTGTCTTGACAATATACTTATAATTGACAAGACGTCACCCCATTAGGGTAAATGAAAAAATATTTCACCTTAAAAAGAGAGAATGGTTCTTCGTTGTAAGTGCAGTTAAATTGTGGAACACACTACCAAAGGCGGTTGCAGCAGAAGAAAACTTTCAAATGGGATTGGATATACTTCTGAATAAAAAGGGCACACAGGGTTATGTCAATTAACTAGAATTGGTAGGACATTGATACAGGAAGTAATATCATTGCCAGTATTTGGGATTAGGAAGGATTCTTCCCCTTATGAGACAATTGGCGATTTTTCAATGGGGTTTTTGTTTGCCATCCTCTGGATGAATCCACAATACACATAATACAAGGATCAGAGGAGACTTGATGGATTAAAGCTTTTTAACCCGTAGTTACTATGGAAGGGGCATATGATCAATTAAGAAAACTGCACATTCACAATTCTGTTTGTAGTATTGTATTACCCCATATAATTAAAATAATATATAGGTTTTTTTTTATTAGTGCATAAAAAGAAGGCGTTTTTTAAACTTACCAGCAGAGGCCGCTAGAGCCAATTGATTATTAATTTTATTTATCAAAATTAATATTTGAAAGACAAGTGGTATGAATAGTGTGTGAGATGCAGCAACATTGATACACACAGATACGTATAAAAGTACATAACATTTGCCTTGGATCATGTGTCTACACAGTTTAAAATAAATACAATTGTTCATTTTTTATTATTTTGGTCAATTTTTTATTATTTTGGTCAATTTTGCTTTGATGAAAGCAGTGATTTTATCTTTATCCCTACTAGAATTAGAGGAAAGAGAGATACACTGGATTCAGATAAGATCTCTATTCAGTTATGATAAAAACAGACACTTTACATAGCCACATGACAATAGAACTCAATGGAACAATAAGCCCCGGTAGGATAATTCTCCCTCTCTGGCTACAGGCAATCCTACAAGGAATCCCCCATGGCACAAGAAGTCTGCAAAATACTAGATTTTCTGTAAAAAATAACCTTTAATTGATTACGTAACGTGAAGTGCTGGACAGCTCCATGATTATATCTAACTGGTTATCTACTTCTGTTCAGTAGGAGCCCTAGAAAGTGAATCTAAATCAATTAGTTGTATTTTATAGGACAAACAGATTCATATGGCAAATCAGGCATTGATTGTACCTTAGTGTACATATTGTATGTGATATAAGGTATTTTAATCAACCTGTTCTTAGTGAATGAAAGGAAGCTTTTGGGATTTCAGATCATTAAAGGGCCACTATGGTCATTTTTTGACACTTAAAAACAGGGAAAATATTTTTAAAATACAAAAAAAAAATCGCTACTTTATTCTCGTTATATGTAGTTTTGCTGCTACTGTATCTACCATTTTAATTTCCGTATGGGTGGTAGGCGCCTTTGAATGCAGAGCAAGATGCACAATGCAAATGTGGCAGTTAAAACTACCAATGTTTTAACAGGACTAATTAAACGTTAATTAGATTACAAAGACATCCTCCTGAGAAAGTAGAAGATAGTAACAGCTGAGAAAAGAGAATGGAACACTGTAGTAAAGAATAATTATACATAAAAATTACAAAGGTAAAAAGTGTGTTTATTTTTCTGAAGTAAAAAAAGACAATATAGAAACATTTTAGTGGCTCTATAAGCAGTATATGCACAATGAGTGAACGTAATTATTTAAGGGTTTGGATCATTAATATTACGTAAGGAAGACGTCTTTAAATGTAAGATTTTGTGATTATTTTTTTTTTGCACTGTTTTATTTTACCCAAATCCAGTAAAGATTTCACCAGTCACAGCTCTCTTGTGTTCAATAGCCAGGGCCTTTGTAAGACCTTTTTTTCAGTAGAAAAAGTGCTAATTAGGGAAAAGAAAAGTGCTAAATACAGAAAAGACTCCAAATGAGGCATTTGTGTCAGTAACAGGACTCGCTGTAAATAGGAGGAGGGGCGCAGGGCTCGGGGTACCAGGGACCCTCTCCTCCTCCCTCCTCCGGCCGGCTAATAGGCAGAACTGATGCCAGCCCACTCTCCATGTCCCTATATTCAGAGGAAATGCAATTAATTAAAATTATAGTGTTGTGTGATGTCTACGGGGACAAAAGGGTGCTCTAATTAGAGTAACCCCTTCCCTGCCAACACACAGGCTGCTCGTTTTGTACAGCGCAATGGAAGAAGTTGGTGCTTCAGTTAATTCCCTAAATTCTCAAAACAGAGAAAATAAACAAAAATGGCCATCTCGACTGCCCATTCTATCTATCGTGAAGGATGGGCTTATGCTTATCCCAGGCATGCCTAAATTCCTTGACTATTTAACAATAACAGGTTAACTTTATCAACTACCTATTCTATAAAGTGGTACTTTGGCCCATTACTCCTAAATGCACCCACTTCCAACTTGCAGACCTTGAAGATTCCTCCTAAACTATGATTCATTCCTTTTATATATATATATATATATATATATATATATATATATATATATATATATATATTTATAGTATCTCACTGATAAAAAAAACAAGTTTACATGATTTAGATAACTTACATTTCCTCATCATTCAGCTTGCCATCTGTTATTATTTAATGCAGACTGAATTAAAAGATTTGTTGCCTTCCTCTGGATCAATTATTTCCTTATTAATTCATAATGAAATAACAATTAATTAACAACTAATTAATTAACAACTAATCTGCATATTGCAGATCAGAGGAGATCTCAAAAGGTTGAACTAGATGGACTGAAAGTCTGTTTTCAACGTCAATTACTATGTAACTATATGTATCATTAAAGGGTCACTGTGGTTATATGTTTCCATGTTGCCTGTTGAAGAACTACACTCATTTGAGAAAATAAAGCAGCCTCCATTTTATCACCTTTTATGTACAATTATGCTCCTGTGGAATTTACCATTTTAGTTTCTGCTCATCTATTTCCTGAGATGGGAGGATGCACAAGACATTATTATGCACAGAATGTGAATGTGGCATCTAAAACTGCCACTATCTTAATTATGATTGCTGAAAAGCTCAATAGTTTAGAAGTACACGCATTACTCAGAAAGTAGAAGGCAGAAACAGCCGAGAAAATAATGGACCAAAGTGGTATTTCGGACTGCTGTAGGTTTTCTCTATTGATTGCAATCTAGTTTTATTTAATACATAGACTATCCCACAAGTTTGTAATCTATTTTATTTTGTGCAGACTATCCTAAGAACTTGCAAATATTTAATGTAGATCACAATCTATTTGATTTAATGTAGACTACCCCGAGAGCTTGCAGTCTAGTTTATTCTTTTACATTGTGATAACATGGTTTATAATCTAGAGGGTCAAACCAAAACTCTCCGATCCATCTGACAGTACATTTCGCAATCGCATTACCTTATATTAATAGAATGACTGTATCAAAATTATATCAACTTGTTATGAGAGAGTTGAGTTTAGTGTAATAGTTGGGAGTCAGGGTTGTAGCTGTAATATTATTATTGTTTAATTGTAACGCGCCAACATTTTCAGTAGCGCTATACATGGGTTGTGTTCAAAGCAAACAGTTTACCATGGAGAGCCCTGTCTTTGAGCTTAGAATCCAGTGTCCATTGTGCTTTCCAAAAGCTCGGACACATGATTGAAAACTCACAAACTTACAATCTAAAGGGTTTGGGAGTGGTACAGGGGGGTGATAGATGCAAGATGGCAATGTGAAGGCAGCAGGTGATAGGCTGAGGGTTATGGTATGTGTTAGGAGTTATGGTTCTGTACGGGGTTGGAGCTATGGTGAGGATTAATAGATAGTGTTAGGAAGTATTAGGAGTTAGGGTTGTACTTAGAGGTAGAGCTTTGGTAGGCATTAGGAGTTATGTTAGTGTTTATGGACAGGGATCCAGTAAGGGTTAGGAGTTAGGGTTGTTTAGTGTTATAGCAGTGTTAGGTGTTACGGTTGTGTTTATGGTAAATGCTTTTGTAAGGATTAGGCGTTCTGGTTACGTTTAGAGATATGGTAAGTATTAAGAAGTAGGCATCTATAACAGTAAAGTTTAGGAGTTAGAGTTGTGTTTAGAATTTAGAGTATTGTATGGTTTAGGAGATAGGGTTATGTTTAGGGTCAGGGCTGTGATAAGAGTTAGAATTATAGTTATTGATTGTATTGATTAGGAGTTAAAGTTGTGTTTAGGGTTATTATATTGGATATCAGTTAGGGTTGTGTTAATACTTAATGGTTATGGGAATGATTAGAATGTGTTTAGGATTAGGGTTATTGTATTGGTTAGGAGTTAGGGTTGTGTTTAGGTCTAAGATTACTGTATTTATTAAGAATTGGGGTTGTGTTTAGTATTAGGGTTATTGTATTGGTTAGGCTTAAGGGTTGTGTTTAGAATTATGATTATTGCATTGATTAGGAGTTAGGGTTGTGTTTAAGACTAGGATTATAGTTTTGGTTAGGAGTTAGGGTTTTGTAATGTTTAGGAGTCTGGGATATAAACTGGACTTTGTACGTGGTTACGGCTCTGGTAAGTATTAGGGTTTTTTCCAGTGTATGGACACATATTAGGAAATGTGCAAATATACAAGTCATATGAATGATTTTAGGAAACTGACCAGAATTCTTTATGGATCCAAAGTATTAATTAAGTCCCAATGGTTGCATATGACATGGATAAACATGAGAAAGAGGAGACAAAAATTGGAATAGCTTGTACAGAATAACATAGGAAATGCAGTTACTGAAGAACCACTGTGGCCATATGTCTAAATGTTCTATGTTGAAGAACTACACTTGAAATTATGCAAAATGTAAATAAAATATCCCAGCTTCGAAATGTATTACCTTTTTATGTACAATTATACTGTGGAATCTACAATTTTTTTTTCCTAATTAACTTCCTGAGACGGGAGTAGACTTTATTGCACAGGAAGCATCTACACGTACAAGAGCTTTCAGAACAATAATGGAAAACGTATTAGCTTAGAAAGACACATCCTCCTTAGAGAGTAACAGACAGAATCAGCTGACAAATAAAAATGGATGCCTGCAAGAACAACAAATAATTTGTAATAAATTATACAAATTTATTATTTTTTAGTTTTTAAAAACATTGGCGGTTATCAGACTTATAGAAAACATATAAAATTGACCACAGTTGGGCTTTGACATCACTTGGAAAAATAACTCGAGGCCATTTGGACCAAACACTGACTGTAATTTATTCTATCTGTATCGCTACAGATTTTAGCAGTTCAAAATGTAATGAATACCCTGAGAGGGGTTAATTTGGATACCTAATCCCCCTGTGCCCCTCCCATTCTTCCAGCTCATTAAAGAGTTTCACAGCAGTGAGTTAACAAATTCATCCAACAGAGAACTGTCACAGTGAATGAGGCATCCTGCTAGGGCAGAGAGGGGGGCGAGAAGGGATTTAGGGGTGAGGGGAGGGCTGGATGCTGCAGAGCAGAGAGAGGCAGCACTGCCAAAAGCCCCCTACTGTTTTACCAAACTCTGCAAAAGATTAATCAAACACTAATTCAATTTGCAACAGCCACTTTTTTTAAGGCTTCAGTGTTCAGGAATTCAAAGAGGGCAGAAAGAGAGAAAAGAGAGGGGTGATTAGCATAGACCCCCATTTCCAAATGACTCCGGTGGATCCTGTTCTTGTTTTTTCGGCTCGCTCTAGGATATAGACCTACACACTATAGCCTGGTCCCATTGAGTGGTAAATGTATAAGGGGGCTGTATGAAAGGAGGGCAGCTTGGTGGTGGAAATAGGGCTGCCCTGTTAATGAGAGGAGCTATCAGCTCCTTACATCCACAAGAAAAAGGACTGAGGGTGAGAAAATAAATTGAGAGGGTGTTTGGGTGGGGAGAGCCTTTGTTTTATTTTGTCAGTGGGAGCTGTTTGCTTGGGGAGGGGGCTGGATGTGCATCCAGATCCGCTGATAAGATGGCCAATTCAAAAGATGTTTGGGAAGCCCTCAGATCAATCTTCCCGTGATGGAATAAAAAAAAACACCAAAATTGCCCAATCTCTATGAAAAAATTAAAATAAATCCCACATACTCTTCAAACATGTTCTTTTAAGGGAGTCCTACAGTCTTCTTATATTACATTCCAATGAGTTTGAGGGGCTTTTAAAAACTTAAAGAAAACAAACATCTCATTTAGATAACTTACATTTGCTCCGCTACATTCATATGATGGTCCTGCCGTGGATCGTTCTTTCTGCAAAGAGCTTCAAGTCACATCTGATGCAGCTAATAATGAATGAATGGCATGTATACAAAAATATTATTTAATTATAATAGACCTAATATAAGTCATCTAAATGACTTGAAATGAACGGTTAATTTTTTTTACTTTTTTTAAATCATCACAAATATAGGATATTAGCAGTTTAAAAAAAAAATATTTCACAAGAGAGAAAATGAATAATATAAATAACTTCCCTGAATGGCTCTATATTAAGGTGATGGCAGTCCTATATTTTTATATCTACTATATACTTGAAAATAACTAGCACATTTTTAAAATGGAAAAATATAATGCAACCTCTGATTTGTTACAATTTATATTATGCTGCTGTGGAATCTATCATTTTGGTTTCTGCAGATCAACATCTTGAGAGAGTTTATATCTGCAAAGTTGGCATGTGGCAACTACAGCTGCTAGTACTTTCAATATAACTGATTGAAATAATGTGTATACCAGGACACACCCTTCTCAGAAAGTTGTAGCAGAATTAACTGAGAGAAGCAAATGGAGTCACACAAATAATTGCATGTAAAGTTATAAATGTAAAGTCTGGTATGTTTTTTTTTTTTTTTTTTTTTTTATATTTATTATTATGTTTAATTTTTCAAAAGACTATATAGAAATTATTATTATTATTATCTTTCATTTGTAACATGCCAACATAGGCCCTAATTCAATTGCAATTTGGCTAATTGAATAGGGGTCTAAATAAGCACATAACATATTTTTTTAAAGAAGTTTTTAGTTGGTAAACATCTATCCAAAAACAAGGTTTTCACTAACTAAAAACTTATTTAAAAAAAATATGTTATGTGCTTATTTAGAGCACTATTGAATTGGCCAAATCGCAATTGAATGAGGGCCATAGTCTGTAGTGCTATACAGGGGTTAAGTACAACACAAATACAGTATTAAAAATGGCAATAAAATGTAGGGCCCTCTTTGTGAGTTTACAATCTTACATACAAAGTGCTTTTTTCCATATGATCAGTGCTTTATTCTTTATCTCTATATCTCTATATTGGGGTGATATGATTGTGTTAATATATCTTACATAAGAGGTGGGTGACCCTTACTATAAAAGCCTGTTATAAATACCCATCTGCTATTGTAATAATTAGACATTTGGTGGCAGTAGTGGGATACTTTTGGCTCATGGAAAGTACTGAATTTTAACGTGTAAAATTCTCAAAATTTGACAGATTTCTTGGAATGTTCTTGTGACGTTTCTCAGTGATGTCTTCAGTAAACAAAGCCTGGAGGGGATAAAGTGTGTGACAGACAGAATAGATAAAAAGATAACAAGCGAGTGAGTGAGAAAGACTGATAGAAAGATAAGAGCCATACTAGAAACACACAAAACAGATATAGAGAGATAATAGATATATCAATAATATATTATTATTATTATTATTATTATTATTATTATTATTATTATCATTTATGTGTAACACAACAACATATTCCTATACTGGGGTTAAGTACAAAGAAAAAACACAGGGCCCTTTCTTTGATAAATAGATAGATAGATAGATAGATAGATAGATAGATAGATAGATAGATACATACATAGATACATAGATAGATTATTTTGACAAAACTGAGAAAAGTTACAGTTTAAGTATAAACCTTGGAAAATGTAGGAAAATATTTCAATAGGAAAATTAATTATTAAGGAGTCTTAATTAGCTGTTTTCTATAATAGTAATTAATTTACATTTTCATAATTAAATATTTAAGATCTAAATAGTTATATAAATTAATTAAACCAGTAGCTAAAAAGTATCAAGATTTAAAATAATTATTTCCATGCTGTATTAATACATTTAATTAAACATTTAAACTTTAATTCGTTTTTCATGCATTTTTATACATAACATTAAATAAGTTTGTAAATTAAAAGTATTTACTATGTTCTGGTTTTATATAAAATAATATTTTTCAGTCTAATGATGCTTTTTAAATCTTTGATTTTTAAAGAATGGCAGAAAAATATCTATAACAATTAAAATATATTTTTGCAGTTTAAGAAAAATGAAATACTACAGGCATAAATTGTAATACACAGATTCAATGAATTATCTATCTATCTATCTATCTATCTATCTATCTATCTATCTATCTATCTGTCTCCTATCTATCTATCTATCTATCTATCTATCTATCTATCCATGCAGGGCTTGAGTAAGAGAGAAGAAGAGATGGCTTGAGACGGAGAGAGCCTTGACTATGTTGCTGCTAAAGGATGTGAAAACATATACTCTGAATCTAGGAGAGCGAGAATAACGAAGATAGAGATTAAATAAGAGATAAAGTGAATAAAAGAGAATAAGAGATAGAGAGAAAGAGAGATGGTGAGAGAGGGATTTATAGAGGGTAAGATAGACAAAGAAGAGGGAAATAAGAGTGTACAATCTCTATCTATCTATCTATCTAAATAGTGAAAGTAGCCAATTTCAGCTTCCTTCGTGGCTCCTAGAAATACCCTGTCTGGTCCCTATAAAAATCTTTTTCTGTGTACGCTTTATTTTTTTTATTAATATTTTTTAATTTTTTTTATATATATATATATATATATATATATACATATATATAAATATATATATATATATATATACATATATATACATATATATAAATATATATATATATATATATACATATATATAAATATATATATATATATACATATATATATATATATATATACATATATATATATATGTACATATATATATATATATATATATATATATATATATATTTATATATGTATATATATATATGTGGGGGGGATTGTGCTGTAAGTGTTGTATATATGTCAGTTGTTTTAAATATATATTTTCTAGTAATTTGGCTGTTTGTGCAACCAGTCATTGCCTGATTGACTTGAGACAAGTCAGCAGAGGCTGAAATTATGTCAGGAATTTCCATCTTACTGCTCCCCAGGTAAGAAGCGAGCGGCCTGAGCACAGATAGCTGTGAGCAGAGAGTTAGAGGAGAGCCTCTAACAGGAGAGAGTCCTAGCAGGACAGACAAGCCTCTAACATGAGACAGTCCTTCCATGACATGGGTTATCTCTAACAGTAGAGAATCCTAACAGGAAAGGCAAGCCTCTAACAGGAGAGAATATAAACAGGACAAGGTGTATCTCTAACAGCAGATAGTCTCCAACATGGGAATCTCTAATAGGAGAGAGTATTAGGAGAACGGGGAGAGTCTCTAACAGGGGAGAATATTAGGAGAACGGGGAGAGTCTCTAACAGGAGAGAGTATTAGCAGGACAGGGAGAGTCTCCAACAGGAGAGAGTAATAGCAGAACAGGAGAGCCTGTAATAGGAGAGAATCAAATAAGATAGTCTTTAACAGGGGAGGGTATAATACCTTGGCCTCTGATGCTAACAGAAGAGGCTCAAATTAAATGGCATCTAATAGAACAGCTTCTAAAAAGGGTGAGTCTAACAGAACAGCCTCCAGCACAGCCTCCTGCATTCTCCTGCACTCTCCTGCAGCCTCCAGCACTCTCCTGTAGCCTCCTGCACTCTCCTGCAGCCTCCAGCACTCTCCTGCAGCCTCCAGCACTCTCCTGTAGCCTCCTGCACTCTCCTGCAGCCCCCAGCACTCTCCTGTAGCCTCCAGCACTCTCCTGTAGCCTCCTGCACTCTCCTGCAGCCCCCAGCACTCTCCTGTAGCCTCCTGCACTCTCCTGCAGCCTCCAGCACTCTCCTGCAGCCTCCTGATCTTTTCTTCATACCTCTGGTCTCACTGCTGCTCTTTTGTACAGAACGTATTCATCATATATCAAATTTCCCCTCTCGCTCACTTTCTCCCCATCCTGTTGCTAATTCTCCCTTTAATCCCTTTGTCACATTACCATCGCCTGATGTATTCTCCTCTCTCCACACACACCATTTCCAAACCTTCTCTCCAGCACCCAGTCTCCTTGTGCAGTGTATCATTGTCTCTCCACTTTCAAACCTCTCCATCACTCAGATATCTCCCCTATGCTTGCCTGTCTCTTCCCTCTCCCTGCTCTCCGTCTCTCTATTAGACATCTGCTGTATGGCACACTCTCCCCCTCTCACACCATGCTTGCAGTCTCCCTGCTCCTCTCAGTGCTCCTTACCCCTGTTCTCCTTTAGTGCAGTCTCCTCATCAGTGTGCCCATGTCTCCCCCCTGTGACCTCTCTTCACCTGCCTGTAGCAACCACTATTCTCGCCTACATCTCCAATTTCCTATGCCTGACCTTGCTCTCTCCCTGCTTGAAGTTTCCCTGCACCTGTCCCTGCTTCTTTTCTTTCCTTCTCCTTTGCTCGTCTCTCCATGCTGCCAGTCTCCCAGTTTACCTCCCTCCTGCCCTCTCCACTTGCTGTCTCTATTCCCATTCTTCACACTTTCTCTCCCTGCTTTCAGTCTTCCTTCTGCCCTCTTCTCTTCTCTTTAGCAGCCTCTCTTCTGTCCCCTTCCTCTCCTTCCCATTACCATGCCTGGCACTTTCTCTCACTGTGCCCCCCTCTTGTCCTCTCCTCTTTTGCTATCTCCATCCCCTTGCCATCTTCCTGCTCCTTCCCTTGTTTTTCTTCTGTCTCCTGCCTCTCCTGCCTTGCCATCCCTGACACCTTTTCTCACTGCTCTCAATCTCTCTCCTGGCCTCTCCTCTACCTTCTTCACCCATGCCTGACACAGTCTCTTCCTGCAGCCTCCCTGTTCCTCTCATTGTGTATTTTCCTTTTGCAGTCTCCTTTCCCTGCATCTTCCCCCTTCCCATCCCTGACACTTTTATCTCCCTGCTCTCAGACTCATTGCTCATCTTCTTTCTTCCCTTTCTTGCCTCTCCCCTATCCATCCATGGCTGACACCTTCTCTCCCTGCTTTCTAAGTCTCCCTTCCCCTCTCCCTCCTGCACTCTCTCCTCCTTACCGTGACACTTTCTCTCCCTCTTCTCTCAGTCTCCCTTTTCCTCCTGCACTTTCCACTCACCTCCTCCCCCTTACCCCTGACACTTTCTCACCCTGCACTCTCAGCTCCCTGCTTCTGTTCCTCCTGCACTCTGCTCTCCTTTCCTCCCCCCTCCCTATCCCTGACACTTTCTCTCCCTGCTCTCTCAGTCTCCCTTCTCCTCTCCCCCTCCTCTCCTCCCCTCTCTATGAATCCGCTGCCTGCAGCCTCTCTTGCACCAGTGGGTGTCGTTGTGCTTTGCTTAGTGTGACTCCTTAAGATGACTTGCAGGCAGGCTGAGTCTGTGAGATTCATTCAGTTTCTATACTGAGGCAGCACAGACACCAGCAGCTCCCAATCTGCACAGGAGGATGTGAAGGGCAGCCCTACAGAGCCTTCCAACACCTCCCAGCATCAGGCACCTCACGCACCCCTTCCACTCAGCTCCCCAAAACTTCCATTTTTATTTTCCCCCCTGTTTTTCCAACTCATTCCAAAGGTAGTGCATTTTATATACGGTAACTTTCGTTAACTCCAGAATTCCTGCCCTAGGTGACAAACATACAGCCAACATTTCTCAGAAAAAAAGAAAACTTAACTTTTTTCTATATGCTTTTTTGAAACAATACATACACTTTTATTCAGTACATTTTTTTTCTTTTTGTTTGACAAATTATTTTTTAAAGTTTGTAGTAAGTTTCTTTTATGGGTTTTTGGAACATTTTTTGCTGTACTGATGATGTCATCTTTATTTTATTTTTTTGGTTGCTAGTGTATTTATTTTGCCGTCTGTTGTAGTAACTAAAAGTATGTTTTTTTTCTTGTTATTTTCCAGGATCTGTGGGCACAGTGGGGTTAAACTGGATTTAGGATGATGCTAAGAGTGGAAGTTTTGCTTATTATTTTGGTGTCCCTGACCTGCACTGCCCAAGAAGGGAGAGGAGGGTATGGGATGAATATGTTCTCCATCCAGACGTCTCAGCCAGACCCTTGCTATGATGAAAATGGTAACCCACGGAGATGTATTCCAGATTTTGTCAACTCAGCTTTTGGAAAAGAGGTCAAGGTATCGAGCAGTTGTGGGAAGACCCAATCGAGGTACTGTGTGGTGACGGAGAAAGGAGAAGATAGGTTCAGAAACTGTCATATCTGCAATAGCTCAGACCCTAAGAAAGCTCATCCACCATCCTTTCTTACAGACCTCAATAACCCTCACAACTTGACCTGTTGGCAGTCTGAGAACTATATCCAGTACCCCCAAAATGTTACGCTTACATTGTCCTTAGGGAAAAAGTTCGAGGTGACCTATGTGAGTCTCCAGTTCTGTTCTCCAAGACCAGAATCAATGGCCATATTTAAGTCGATGGACTATGGCAAGTCTTGGGTACCTTTCCAGTTCTACTCAACACAGTGTCGTAAGATGTATAACAAACCCAACAAAGCCGCCATCACCAAACAGAACGAACAAGAGGCCATATGTACAGATTCCCATACAGACATGCACCCACTTTCTGGTGGTCTGATAGCCTTCAGCACCCTGGATGGCAGACCATCGGCTCATGACTTTGACAATTCACCTGTGCTCCAAGACTGGGTGACTGCCACTGACATCAAGGTGGTCTTCAGTAGGCTCCATACTTTTGGCGATGAAAACGAAGATGACTCTGAGCTGGCCAGAGATTCCTACTTCTATGCTGTCTCGGACCTCCAGGTAGGGGGTCGTTGTAAGTGCAACGGACATGCATCCAGGTGTGTCAAGGACCGGGATGACAACTTAGTGTGTGACTGCAAGCACAACACAGCTGGGCCTGAGTGTGACCGCTGCAAACCCTTCCACTATGACAGACCTTGGCAGAGAGCTACGGCAAGGGAAGCCAATGAGTGTGTGGGTGAGTACATGCTGTTTTATGGTAACGGTTGACGGTTAGGTAGTAGATGTTATAGATCTAGGACAGATTATTCCACATTGACGGCTTTCAACGTTATTTTGTAAAGAACTAAAAAAACATACATTGTGGAATCTTATGAATTATTATTGTTTATTTTTAAGGTGGCAAAATCCTAAGTATAAGAGTTACAATGAACACATAAGACAAACATGTACATATCGGTACGGAAGATGTTGAGGGACCTGCTCCCTTAGGAGCTTACAATCTAAGGGCCTCATTCAATTGCAAATTGGCCATTTGAATAGGGCCCTATATAAGCACAGAGCATTTTTTTTTTTTACAAAAGTTTTTAGTTTGTGAAGACCTTGCTTTTGCATAGAAGTTCACTAACTAAACACCTTTGTAAAAAATATATGCTCTGTGCTTATATAGGGCCCTATTCAATTTGCCAAGTCGCAAATGAATGAGGCTGTAAGTGATTTACAATCTAGTCAAAGTACAACCTGTGTGGGAAACAGCACAGACTATATGGACTTGTGACGGAAGGAGCTGCTACCAGTTGTTCTCTCCAAATTTTGGGAAGTAGCAGTGACAGAAACCAGTAATTTCAGCTGGATGTAATTGGTGGCAATGACACGTTGTGTGACACGGTGTGTCTGTGTGTTTTGGCAGCTGCAATAACCCAGAGTGGGTGACACTATGATTAAAGGGCTGTCACCGTCCTGCCGACTCTGTTTGCTCGAGCTTCTCTGGGGGTCTGTGTGTTTAGCTGGAGCAGATCAGGGCCTAAAAAAACTGCCCCTGGGGTATCAGAATAACAGTGACATTGGCAGTAAGGAGATTTTTGACATATGTCTGTGGAGTTAATGTATGAACTTCTTGGGAGCCTGATTTATTGCCCATATAATTAGCACTTCCCAAGCTAACTGGCTAGTTAGATAATTAAGTAATTAAGTCATTAATTACTTGACAGAGAGGATTAGGGGTTTACTGAAGTTTAAATATATGTGTTATACACTTTGAGGGTTGGCCAAAAAAATGTATGTGTGTATATATATATATATATATATATATATATATATATATATATAGCAAATAAATGGTTCATCTGTGTTAAAATTTGAATGTCTAAAATAAGTTAAAAACCTATATATATATATATATATATATATATATATATATATATATATATATATATATATATATATATATATATATATATGTGTGTGTGTGTGTGTGTGTGTATATATATTTTTTCTCAGTCAGGGCAATGGTTGTGAATTCTTAAAAACACATTATTTTCATATATTGTTATAAAAGATATATGTAGTAAGTATCTATCTATCTATCTATCTATTTATCAATCTATCTCTGTCAAAATAACACTTTTTCATTTTGTTTTTGATAACTAACCCAAGTAACATTAAATACCACTTTTAAAAAGGGACCTAATCTCTCTGTTCAGCTTAAAATTTCAGACAAAATATATATTTTTTCTCAGCATCATTTATTTTTCCACAAACTTAATAATAACTATCATGCGGACACCCCATACATAAATAATCCTTTATCCAAAATCCAACATTTAAAAAATAAATTTAAATTCATATTATGGTATTGCTAAGATATTGTCCCTGAAATAATAAAAAAGTATAATATATATATATATATATATATATATATATATATATATATATATATATATATATATATAATAGGCCCCTAGAATATTCTGACACTTTTAAATAAAATTACACTAAATATTACTTGTCCAGTTTCTCGGGTATTTAAATTATATATAAATACATGATAATATATTTACGCTTAACATGTATATATATTAAACTATTAAGCACACAGAAATATTAAGTATATATATATATATATATATATATATACATACATATCCACACAACTTATTAAATGCTCACCCATACATAAATTACTAAACAGGCGGCAGAAAAGTATTGAAAGATTAAATGCACACTAAGACAAACATTAAACTTACATCCACATATAACTAAAAATAATATTAAGTATACAAACATAAATACAAATATAAAATACTCATATAAAATTATAAATGCGCTCAAATATTAAACATTCAAAATAAATATATATGTAAAAGAAAAAAAATACACACACATAAAAACTGCTAGTTACACACAGGCAGAAATGAATTCAATTCACATGTACACAAAAAAAAATTAAACACTGAAGCACAGAAAAATATTAAATACACACAAAATCTTAAATACACATAAAAATATAAAATAAAAAACTATTAAGAATATTAAATACACAGAAGCACAAACAAATATAAAATGCACTGTCTGAATATTATTAAATGCACCTATGTACATTAAAATATAAATTTAGAGAAATAAAAAAGAAAACATGCAATCTGCACACATACATGTTGAATAAATATGATTAATTTAATTAAATTATTTGAATGTTGTTTAATAGCTATGCATACAAATATAAATTAATAAAGCACTTTAATGATAATTTATTACGATTTCCAGTGTTTTAATTTTGAAAGTGAGGCCTTGAACAGAAAAATCCCAAAAATTCAAGTTTTTTAAAGAAAAAATACTTTTTCTTTTTCCCAAAATACTCTTAAAGGGCAACTGCCACTCCCTTCATTAAGAACCTAACAAATCACCCTAAACGTGCCTGGTACACACAGCTTGATTAATATTCACACTTTTGTCGATATGAGTTGCAAAAGTAGCCACACAGGTTTGGACATGATTTATATAGTTATATTGAGTACCACTCTTTGTTTTAGGGAATATGATATCTTTGTAATATTTTGCAGGTGCCTCTGGCAGTTAGGGCATTACAGACACCTGCAAGTAAAAAAAAAACCCAGAATAAATAACCTCACTTTCTATGTTATTCTGTAAAGCCTATTTACCAAAAGTTGTAGAACTTTAAACAATAAGATAGAAAGTTTAGTCGTTTAACGTAACTTTTTAACACCCTATAAATATAACCTTGTATGTTCCTTAAGTATTGTATGTTTCTTGGAATAAAAAAAC
>JAPZIH010000518.1:2500-17500 GCA_027410445.1 Discoglossus pictus
TTTAGTTATCTCTTGTCACTTTAGTGTTGGCCATTGTGGCTTGCTCACTTGGACAGTCTCAGTTACTGTATTGAGTGTCACGTCATTGTGGCACTCTCAGGTACCCATGACCGGACACTCACACTGACTTATACTAACAGGAGGACATCTCTCTCTATGTACATAAGGACAGCTGGACAGTCTGACCAGTTAGTATATGTACATAAGGACAGCTGGACAGTCTGACCAGTTAGTATATGTACGCAAGGACAGCTGGACAGTCTGACCTGTTGGTCTAGGCACATAAGGACAGCTGGACAGTCTGACCAGTTAGTATATGTACGTAAGGACAGCTGGATGGTCAGGCCGGTTAGTATATGTACGCAAGGACAGCTGGACAGTCTGACCAGTTAGTATATGAACATAAGGACAGCTGGACAGTCTGACCTGTTAGTATATGTACGTAAGGACAGCTGGATGGTCAGGCCGGTTAGTATATGTACATAAGGACAGCTGGACAGTCTGACCAGTTAGTATATGTACGCAAGGATAGCTGGACAGTCTGACCAGTTAGTATATGTACGTAAGGACAGCTGGATGGTCAGGCCGGTTAGTATATGTACATAAGGACAGCTGGACAGTCTGACCTGTTAGTATATGTATGCAAGGACAGCTGGACAGTCAGGCCGGTTAGTATATGTACATATGGACAGCTGGACAGTCTGACCAGTTAGTATATGTACATAAGGACAGCTGGACAGTCTGACCAGTTAGTATATGTATGCAAGGACAGCTGGACAGTCAGGCCGGTTAGTATATGTACATATGGACAGCTGGACAGTCTGACCAGTTAGTATATGTACACAATCACAGTTGGACACTAAGGCCGGTTAGTATATTTATGCAAGTACAGCTGGACAGTCAGGCCGGGTAGTATTTGTATATAAGGACAGCCGGATGGTCAGGCCAGTTAGTATATGTATATAAGGACAGCAGGACACTAAGGACAATTAGTGTTTGTACAGAAGAACAGCTGGACACTCAGGCTGGTTAGTAAATGTACATAAGGACACCTAGGCGGTCTGAGCAGTTAGTATATATACGCAAGGACAGCGAGGCACTCGGGCCAGTTAGTATTTATACCTAGGGACAGCCGGATGGTCAGGCCAGTTAGTATATGTACATAAGGACAGCTGGACACTCAGGCGGGTTAGTCTATGTACATGGACAGCTGGAGAGTCTGACCAGTTAGTATATGTACATAAGGACAGCTGGACGGCCAGGCCTATTGGTCTAGGCACATAAGGACAGGTGGACGGTCAGGCCTGTTGGTCTAGGCACATAAGGACAGCTGGACAGCCAGGCCTGTTGGTGTAGGCACATAAGGACAGCTGGATGGTCAGATCTGTTGGTCTAGGCACATAAGGACAGCTGGATGGTCAGACCTGTTGGTCTAGGCACATAAGTACAGCTGGATGGTCAGATCTGTTGGTCTAGGCACATAAGGACACCTGGACGGCCAGGCCTGTTAGTCTAGGCACATAAGGACAGCGGGATGGTCAGGCCTGTTGGTCTACTCACCTAAGGACAGCTGGACGGCCAGGCCTGTTAGTCTAGGCACATAAGGACAGCTGGACAGTCAGACCTGTTGGTCTAGGCACATAAGGACAGCTGGATGGTCAGATCTGTTGGTCTAGGCACATAAGGACACCTGGACGGCCAGGCCTGTTAGTCTAGGCACATAAGGACAGCTGGACAGTCAGACCTGTTGGTCTAGGCACATAAGGACAGCTGGACGGTCAGAGCTGTTGGTCTAGGCACATAAGGACAGCTGGACGTTCAGGCCTGTTGGTCTAGGCACATAAGGACAGCGGGACGGTCAGGCCTGTTGGTCTACTCACCTAAGGACAGCTGGTCGGCCAGGCCCGGTTGGTCTAGGTACATAAGGACAGCGGGACGGTCAGGCCTGTTGGTCTACTCACCTAAGGACAGCTGGACGGCCAGGCCTGTTGGTCTAGGCACATAAGGACAGCTGGACGGTCAGGCCTGTTGGTCTAGGCACATAAGGACAGCTGGACGGTCAGGCCTGTTGGTCTAGGCACATAAGGACAGCTGGACGGTCAGGCCTGTTGGTCTAGGCACATAAGTACAGCTGGACGTTCAGGCCAGGTTGTATATGTACATAAGGACAGTTGGACTGTCACTCCACTCTCTATGGGAGATGACCCTTGGGCCAGTATTTCATGTTGAGTAGAACTTATGTAGGGATCTGTAGGATCAGTAATATATGTTACTACATTGAGTATTAGTGGACATTACTCTCTATACCACCAACTAGTGTCAGTGCCACTTGCCCAAATGTTATTGCCTGCTCATGGGAAATCCCTTGCACCCATTTAAAGGGACACTGGTATCCAAAATGTATCAGGCAGGATAATATGCAAAATCTTCTTAGAAAGTAAAAACATGCAAAAGGTCCTTAATTGGCCTAACAAAGAGTGAGATCCTTTAATGAACTGGTTACATGTGGCCCTGGAAGTAAACTGCAGATCTCTCTGGCAGTGACAGTGTTAAGATGCATTAGCAGTGGGCACCGAGCCGAGTATTCTGGCTTCAAACAGAAGGGAAATATAATAGCAGACAATGGGATTGAGGCTCTTGTGGTGGAGTGAAGATGCAGAGTGTCTCAAGAGGGCGTTATCATCCAAAAAACAATGGCGTTGGGAGGAGGCATTGCACAAATAAAGCCCAAAACCTCTAGGACTTGTAGATAGATAATGAAAGGCTAAGATGTGAAGACACTCAATTCTTATTATCACAGTTGCCTTCTTGTTAAAGGACCACTCAAGTCCACATCTGTGAGGTATACAACAAACCAACAACAGTAGCAGATGTGTAAGTCACGAGGATACAAGCATTGTTGGGTTTATGTCTAGAGGACTCCATCACATCTTGTTTCAACACTTCCCGAGAGCTTGAAGCCTGAGGGATGTGCTTTGCTTTATCATTGGAGGGGAAGGAGGATTTGTAAGAGCCCTGTTCTTGTGAGCTCACAATCTAGAGGGGATGAGGGCACCGGAGGGGCACAATGTTAGGGTGAGTCAGCGAGGGATAGTTGTATGGGATATTAATGTGGATGGGGTGTTGATTGCAATAAGTGCCTGGGCCATAGAGCTCTTGTCCCAGGTCTGGCTACAGTTGGACATCAGCCCTTAAGACGCATCCAAAGAAGGTCCTGCACTGGAGCTCACCCTATATACAAAATGATTTACATTATAATGTATTGACATAGGCACCATGTCAGCATATCCAGACACAAACATGCCATTTATATATCATCTCTATGTAGAAGACACTTTCCAACTGCCTCTATAGCATATCTTACTGGTTGTAGTTGGGGCTTTCTCTCTAGTGTAGCCTGAGGTATGGCATTTTTAGCTACGTGGTCCTAGCCTGTTTAGGTGGCTAGGGAGCGTAAAATGAAGCTAGAGAGAAAGGTGAGGTGGGTGGGTAGATTGACGCCAGCTGGGGGTTGGATTAGGGTAGGAGGTATTTATTGGGTGAGTTCCATCCCCTCCCACAACCACTTGTTACTTTTTAACCTGTTAATTGTAGTCAGGGCTTTCTCCCCAGTATTAGTAGCTTGAGGTATGGCATTTTTAGCTTCGTCGACCTAGCCTGATTAGAGGCCAAAAAGTACAATGTAGTAGGTAAGGAGATAATTGGATTGAGAAATCCTGGAATGCTTACTGTAGCGGAACCCATCACTGTTTTACCCTGTTTTATGATTATTATGGTTAAAATATGATCCTACTATATGTATGTTGGTTGATGCTCTGCAGAATATTGTCCCAGACATTTACAGCTACTTGGCATGGGAGATAATCTTGTTACAGCGACTCTGCATAAGATAAAGGAAGTCTATTGTATACAGTGTTTTCATTCTCAGATAAGAACAAAGAAGTGTAATTGAATCAATGTCTGATTGTATCAAAGTTTCCAGGGAGGTGTGACCCCCCTATTGTTCTCTTTATGTGTATTGTGTGTGGCCAAATATGGGCATGTGTATTGCCTGTGGCCAAAGAGATGTATATATATTTCTGCAATAACAGTATTCATTTGACTCCCAAATTGTGTGTCGTCCAATATGGGAGGTCGGGGATGGTGAAACTGTAGTGCCTCTTGGGTATTTTACCGTATACCAGCGGAGATATTGGATACGTGTTCCAGCTCCGTTACATTGGTGGCAGTGGTGGGATGGCTTCCTAGTAAGAGGAAAAGCAGCACGGAGACACCGGTAACGTTTGGAGTTACAAAGTGATGGGTTCCGCTACACTTACTGATTTCATTGGTAGGCTATGGTGGTCAAAGCTGAATGGGGAGTAATGAATTGCAAGAGGTACAATGCAACAAGGCGGGTACGTTTATTGTATGGTAAGGCTCGGTATTCCTAGGGAGCATTAAAGTATGGCAAAGCTTGGCATTCGATTATTAAGTTATGGTAGGATAGGCTCGGCATGCGAGGGGTACTTTATGGGATGATATGGCACTGCATTCAAGGGGCGTGTTTATGCAATGGCGTGGCTCGGGATGTATGGGTACATTATGGTATGACACGGCTCAGGAAATAAGGGTAACGTAATTGGCATGCAAGAGGTACGGTATGCTATGATTTAGCTTGTGTGCTGAAAGGAACGCTTTGGTGCTGCATGTCTCTGCTTGTAAAAGGAATCATGTGGAATTGCATGCAAGGGGAATGGTAGGGTATGGCATGGATTGGTTTAGCCTGCAATGGTTACGGTAGGGTATGACGTGGCTCGGTGTGCAAGGGTTAAGGAATGACATGGCTCAGCATGCGAGGGGTACGGTATGACATGGCTCGGCATGCGAGGGGTACAGTATGACATGGCTCGACATGTACGTTTATGGTATTGGAAGGCTCAGTATTCCTGGGGAACATTAAAGTATGGCAAAGCTTGACATGCGATTGGTAAGTTATGGTAGGGTATGACATGGATTGGTTCAGCCTGCAATGGTTACGGTATGACGTGGATCGGTGTGCAAGGGTTAATGAATGACATGGCTCTGCGTGCAAGCGGTACGGTATGACGTGGCTCAGCATGCGTGGGGTACGATATGACATGGCTCAGCATGGGAGGGGTACGATATGACGTGGCTCGACATGGGAGGGGTACGATATGACGTGGCTTGGCATGCAAGGGGTACGGTATGATGTGGCTCGGCATGCGAGAGGTATGGTATGACGTGGCTCGGCATTCGAGGGGTACGATATGATGTGGCTCGGCATGCGAGGGGTACGGTATGATGTGGCTCATCATGCAGGCAGAGCAGATAAGTTTAGGGGACAAAAAAGCAAACTACCTAGGAGAAAAGCATGAGCACCTGAACGCCTCCGAGAGGGACAGGACAGCAATATCCGTCAGAAAACACAGAAAGAACTGAGCCCGGAAGCGCCAGAGCACAAAGGGCCATGGGAGCTCCAGAGTGTAAGTGGCTGCCAGGAGCGCCGGAGCGTGAGGGTCAGCAGTGGGGGACGCCAGAAGCAGCAGAGCGCGAGAAACAGCAAGGCTGCCAGGAAGAGCGGCAGGAGGGCCATCAGGAACGGCAGGAAAAGTGGAGCGTGAAGAGCCACCATGAGTGGCAGGAGGAGTGAAGCGTGAGGAGCTGCTAGGAGCAACAGGAGGAGTGGAGCGTGAGGAGCCACCAGGAGTGATAGGAGGAGCGAAGCGTGAGGAGCCGCTAGAAGCAACAGGAGAATTGGAGCGTGAGGAGCCGCCAGGAACATCAGGAGAAACGTAGCGCGAGGAGCCGTCAGGAGTGGAAGAAGAAGTGGAGCCGGAGGAGATGCCAGGAACAGCAGGAGAAGCGGAGCGTGAGGAGCCGCCAGGAGCGGCAAGAGAAGCAGAGTGCGAGGAGGCAGCAGGAGAAGCGGAGCGCAAGGAGACGCCGCTAGCAGCAGGAGAAGCAGGGAGGCTGCCATGAGGTGCAGGCAGAGCTGAGCATGAGGAGCTGCAAGGAACAGTGGGAGGAACGGAGCGTGAGGGACTGACAGGAGTAGCAGAGCGTGAGGAGGTGCCAGGAACAGCAGGAGGCGTGAGGCCGACATGAGGCTGGCAGGAGCAACAGGATGAGCGAGGCTGCCATGAGACTGGCAGGAGCAGCAGGAGGACTGAGGCTGGCAGGAGGAGTGAGGCTCACATGAGGCTGGCAGGAGCAGCAGGAGGAGCGAGGCTGCCATGAGGCTGGCAGGAGCAGCAGGAGGAGCGAGGCTGCCATGAGACTGGCAGGAGCAGCAGGAGGAGCGAGGCCACCATGAGTTTGACAGGAGAAGCAGGAGGAGTGAGGCCGCCATGAGGCTGGCAGGAGCAGCAGGAAGAGTGAGGCTCACATGAGGCTGCCAGGAGCAGCAGGAGGAGCGAGGCCACCATGAGTTTGACAGGAGAAGCAGGAGGAGCGAGGCTGCCATGAGACTGGCAGGAGCAGCAGGAGGAGTGAGGCTGGCAGGAGGAGTGAGGCTCACATGAGGCTGCCAGGAGCAGCAGGAGGAGTAAGGCCGCCATGAGGCTGGCGGGAGCAGCAGGAGGAGCGAGGCTGCCATGAGACTGGCAGGAGCAGCAGGAGGAGCGAGGCTGCCATGAGGCTGGCAGGAGCAGCAGGAAGAGCGAGGCTGCCATGAGGCTGGCGGGAGCAGCAGGAGGAGGAAGGCCGCCATGATGCTGGCGGGAGCAGCTGGAGGAGCGAGGCTGCCATGAGGCTAGCGGGAGCAGCAGGAGGAGCGAGGCTGCCATGAGACTGGCAGGAGCAGCAGGAGGAGCGAGGCTGCCATGAGGCTGGCGGGAGCAGCAGGAGGAGCGAGGCTGCCATGAGGCTAGCGGGAGCAGCAGGAGGAGCGAGGCTGCCATGAGACTGGCAGGAGCAGCAGGAGGAGCGAGGCTGCCATGAGACTGGCAGGAGCAGCAGGAAGAGCGAGGCTGCCATGAGGCTGGCGGGAGCAGCAGGAGGGGTAAGGCCGTCATGAGGCTGGCGGGAGCAGCAGGAGGAGCGAGGCTGCCATGAGGCTAGCGGGAGCAGCAGGAGGAGCGAGGCTGCCATGAGACTGGCAGGAGCAGCAGGAAGAGTGAGGCTCACATGAGGCTGCCAGGAGCAGCAGGAGGAGTAAGGCCGCCATGAGGCTGGCGGGAGCAGCAGGAGGAGCGAGGCTGCCATGAGGCTGCCAGGAGCAGCAGGAGGAGCGAGGCTGCCATGAGACTGGCAGGAGCAGCAGGAAGAGTGAGGCTCACATGAGGCTGCCAGGAGCAGCAGGAGGAGCGAGGCTGCCATGAGGCTGGCAGGAGCAGCAGGAAGAGCGAGGCTGCCATGAGACTGGCAGGAGCAGCAGGAGGAGCGAGGCTGCCATGAGGCTGGCAGGAGCAGCAGGAAGAGCGAGGCTGCCATGAGGCTGGCGGGAGCCGCAGGAGGAGTAAGGCTGTCATGAGGCTGGCGGGAGCAGCAGGAGGAGTGAGGCTGCCATGAGGCTGGCGGGAGCAGCAGGAGGAGCGAGGCTGCCATGAGGCTAGCGGGAGCAGCAGGAGGAGTAAGGCCGCCATGAGGCTAGCAGGAGCATCAGGAGGAGTGAGGCTGCCAGGAGCAGCAGGAGGAGCGAAGCCGCCATGTGCAGCAGTGGTGTAGAATGTGAGCAACAGAGTGGAAGAGCAAAGGCAATTTATAGGGTGAGGGGGAGTTCCAGCCCCTCCCACAACCAAAGGTTACTTTTTAACCTAAATATCCGCCCACCATCTCATACTTAACATGTTAAAAACTGAGCTCTTAATCTTCCCACCCTCTACTACGGCCTCCACTCCTCAAATATCTCTCACTGTGGACAATATAATTATCACTCCCTCCTCCCAAGCCCGTTGTCTTGAGGTTCTTCTTGACCCTGCGCTCTCTTTCATCCTCATAAATATTCACTCCCCAAATGCTGTTTATTTCATTTAAAAAACATTGCCAAAATACGTATCTAACACAAGACACAACTACAAATCTAATTCACTCTCTCATCATATCTCACATCAACTACTGCAACTCTCTCCTTGCTGGGCAACCCACCACATGGCTGTCTCCACTCCAATCCATAATGATGCCTCCGCTAGACTCATCTCTCGGTGTCTGCGGCTCCTCTCTGTCAGTCTCTCCAGTGGCTTCCCATGGACTCCAGAATAAAATTTATAATAATGACCCTCAACAACAATGCGCCTTCTTACATCTCTGCTCTTATCTCAAAATACTCCCTCCACCTTCGTCTTAATTATGCTAATGACCTTCTTCTTCCCTCCTCTCTTATCACCTCCTCTCATTCCCGCCTTCAGGACTTTTCTCGTGCTGCCCCTTCATACTTAATCTGCCCAATGTATCTATCGCCTTCCAAATCCCTTAGACTGTAAGATTGCGAGTTTTTAATCGTATAGGATTCTTGAGAAAGTCCTCTATGTGCAGTGTACTATCCTATCAGGGACCACATCTCAGTAGCATATTGTTACTGAGATAATCACTGATTGGTTAGTATGACACACAGCACATCCAGCCCTACAGAGACTGTGTCTGCATACACTGCAACAGGCAGACCCATACAGGGACTATTTGTTTAATTTTAGGCAGTAAAAACAGAGCTTATAAGCACTTCTTAATAAAATAATAAAGTGCGTAAATATAAATAAATACCAGGGGTTGTTACTGTATATACCTAGTGACATCCAGAAACTGTCACAAAATCACAGAGATAAAATCCTAATCTGGGACTGTATCTTTAAATCCTTCCCGTAAGCCTGGGTGTGTTGTATGTGCCCAGCCCCCTGTGCCAGCTGGAAGCCCCCTGTAATCTGGCTCCTATGTACAGGACTGCAGCCAGGACACAAGAAATAGCCAGAGGATATGTCATATTTATAGTCTGCTCTTGTGAAGAACTTGACTTGATACAAAAGGCAAAATGTTGCCACAAAGTTACAAATAAATAAATAAACAAATAAACAAATACAGTCTCAATCATTTCATTTCATTTGTAATTATTGTATTCAGTGTAGCAGATATTTTGCTTTTGTTCCTAACAGGAATAGATAACCAGAGAAACATTAGAACCGGATCACATCTCCATTCAGTTTTGTTGAAAGACTGCCACAGTAAATTACCTGACTCCCACTATTAGAAACTATCAGCCTTATTAAATTGTGATTCTGTAAATTGAATAGGGCCCTATATAAGCACATGGCATATATATTTTTTTTTTACAGAAGTTTTTAGTTAGTGATCTTCTATCCAAAAGCAAGGTCTTCACTAACTAAACACTTCTGTAAAATAATATGCCGTGTGCTTATATAGAGCCCTATTCAATTTACTGAATCACAATTTAATAAGGCTGTAAATCTGTATCGCACCTTTATTGACAATATCAAGCTAAAATAATATAACAATGCAATAATATAATATATATATATTTATTATCAGTCTTTCTGGATTCCTACCTGTTCGCGAGCTCGATTCTTGATATGACAAAATAATTAGTTTACTGCAAATTATCACTTAACAATTAAATTAAATAGAAGCACAAGTCCCAGCAGGGTAGTAACGTTACAGCAAGACCAAATTCCCTATCAATAAAGAAGTGTCATCTAAACTGAAGATTTCCTATAAAACTGCTTTCATGCTACTAATGTTACATACCTCATAAATATGTGATGTTTTTCCCAAATGTCAGGAAGAGGGTACATATGTTCTTCATTAGATATTATCTGTTACTTTTTTCAAGATAGTGTGTCCTTGTAAACTAATGAATTTTTCTTTATACCTAATAAAAGCACTGGCTGTTTTTGATACCAGATTCCCACTGTGCAGGTAGAAGTCTTCTCCCACTTTAGGAAGTTGATTAGCAGAAACCAAAATAATATATGTCCTGCTGCATAATTACATATTAAAAGTTAACATAGAGGATGTGTCTTTTTTACATGTAGCTCTTCAAAAGCAGACCTAAAAACATGACCAGTGAAGTGCTATATTTACACTATATTTACATATTTACACTATATATTTTATTTACCATATGTTTACACTATATTTACATGTTTACACTATATTTACACTAAATTTGCACTATATATTCGCTATATTTACACATTTACACTATATTTACATTACACTGAGACTATATTTAAACCATGTTTACAATATATTCACAGATTTCCGTAATATTTTCACTATATTTACATATTTACACTAAGTTTACATGTTTACACTTTATATAAAATTTATACTATATTTATACATTACGCTATATTTTCATGATATTTTTACCATGTTTTAACTTTATTCACATACTTACACTATATATTCTCTATATTTACACTATATTGACACCATATTGACATATTTACACTATATTGACACCATATTCACATTATATTTACATATTTACACTGTATTTACCTATTTAAATATTTACACTATATTTTCATTTAACAGACACAAAATGGATTCCTATACTCATAGCAGAGTCTTAAATTACAAAAAAAAATTGAGAATTTCACAAATGTTATAAATTTGGTCCATATTTCATAAACAAGGGTCTTTTTTCTTTAACTCCTGTCATAATATTAATGGTGAACAAAGAGCCGATTCAATTGCAAGCCCGCATCTCGCGGGATACAGGCCGTATGTTTGCGGGCCTGCTGCGGACTCCCGTTCGTCCCTGATTGCGATGATATTCAATTGAAGAAGCCCGCAAGTTACTGGGCCAAAGCCGCAGCCATAAACCATGCACTCGTGCGTAGCAGTTCAGGGCGGGAACGTGATCAATTAAGCAAGACCGTAACCTCCCATTTCGAAACAGCCAATAGGAAATGAGACTGCCATCATTACAGCAGTAAAACATGGAGGTTACATGTCAGTCAATTAGGTTCGGGGTCCGATATGCGATTAGACTTGCAAACCCGCAATATACAAAATAATAAAAAAGAATGCCAATACTGTTCTAGTCCATGTGGGTGGCCTGATATGTATTAACTCATTGATAACCAAAATGGATTTAACCCCGGAATGGAACATAAAAATAAAATGTATATACTGCCGATTTCTAAGCTTGGGCCTGTTGTGCAATTAATTCTAATGCCTATCATCGCTTTCCCCGTTATTTACAGCGCAGTAGTGATTTGTTATTTGCATTTACAGTGCTACGAATAGGTGTTTAACCCCTTGTGGGTCCTCTCTAGCACTCGTAGGATTTTCTCCTTCATTTTCCATTTATGGGTGTGAAAACATTTGCGGGCTTGGGGAAATCAAGCAATTGAATAGTGACTTGCGATTTTAGTGATGGTGACTCGTGCGGACGGGAAAGATCAAAGGCTTTCGGGAGGCTGTAAGTTACGGGTTTAACCACCGCCATTTTTTCAAGGCCGTATCTTGTAACCTATTTAGAGCCCTCAAAAAGACGCCAATTGAATCGCAAATTAACTCACGGCCTCACTTACGGGCTCCGGTAACTTACGACTGCTCGGGCTCAAACAGAGCGGATACTTTTTCACTAACTGTTAATGAAATACTTTTCCATTAGTCCTACTGAAAGCACCAGCAATAATGATTGCTACATTTAATCTGAGACAGCTGCAATCTTCTTTGCTCCCACTCCAGCTTAATTGCATTTAATAGTTAACATTTTAAATAATTTATTTATTTTAATTTGTAAAATATTTTTTCCTATTATTAAGTGAAATTCTTCATCTTATTGTAAACATGAGACTGCTCTGGCGCTTTAAATCATCTAGTCCCAAAATGTCCTATATGTCGCAGCGCTTCCTGTGTATTAGTAACACAATATGGAGGGAAGACGCTGACCTTTGAAAAACATTTGTGTCATGCGAAGAATGGACTGACCCCGGCGCTCAATGGTTCTGTTGAGACAAATGTATATATACAGTATGTGTGTATAACATACATAAATATATCTAAATAAATATAAATATATATATATATACTAGCGACTTGCCCGTTGGGGCAATAAAATTGTAAGGCAGGTCATGCTGTTTGCCCCAGACAGAAAGTGTTTTAATCGTCTGAGATCCCTCAGCGCTCATTGCGAGCCTCTCGTTTGGTGTATTTGTTGTTATCAGAGCCGCTTTTGCTCTCATTGTAAGGTCCCCGCTGATCTCCTTTTGGCGCTCATTGCAAGCCTCTCCCCTGGTGTACTTTGTGTCCTCTGAGCACCGTTGGCGCTCCTTGTGAGGCGCGCGGTGAAGGGCTTTGTCGCTTATTGCGATCTTGTGGTGTGTTTTTTGTGTGTATATGTATTTTTTAATGATAATTAATTAATTATTAAAATTATAAATGAATATACGTTGCCTATTTGTAATTAATATACGCAGCAAGCATTGTGCTGAAGAGCTGACAATCTGTTTTGATGTTCCTGCAGCATACAATGTCGGTTTGCAGTGTTGTGGAGCTGAGGTGTAAGTGTCAGCAATGTGCGCAGTGTGTAGTGTAAATAGGCTGCGTGCTCAAGGGGAAGCCGTTAGTGTAGCTGGGTAGTTCCGCATTCTGGAGGTTAGTGTTGTAAAATGGCGGCGATTGTGTATGTGGTACGCAGGTGTGGATGATTTAGCGTCCTTGCTAATAGTGTATTTTGTAGCTCGTACGGGTTTGTGTAAAAGTCGTATGCGCCTGGCGGTGTTTTGCGGGTTAAGGGGTCCTGTAGCCTCGTTTTCGTGTGTTTCGGCGGCTACTTTCTCTCTCGCTTAGGGGATTTTCGAGTGGCTAAACTCTGTAAATTGGACTTAAATTTGCGTGCAACCTGACTCCCAGACGTCCGGGCTGTCCCCCCTTGCTGTGTGGAATGTTTTTTTTTTTAAGTGTTTTTGTTATTTGTGGATGTCCGCGTTACGGACGTTAATTTTGTATTTTTGCGAGGTCGTAATTTATTTTTTCTAAGTCCCGCGGCTTCTATTTTTTGTGTAAGTCCGTATTTAGTCATTGCGCGCTATTGTTTTTTTTCTCTAAGTCCTGCGTCGTGGTTTTTTTTTTTTAAGTCTCGGATCTCTGGGTTGTTTTTAACCGCGAGTGAGGCGCCGTAGAGCCTCCACCTCCGCAAACAAAGTTGGGAGCCCCCCAGAGACGGAGGATGGGTGTAGTGTAACTCTGCATGACGAGGATACACTTGTGTTACAGTCACACATAATATAATGACACGTGGAGGAAGTTTACATGGCGCTGAGACCCTCGCATATCACACTGCGACGCTAGTCTATTTAATGCCCTGGTCTCATATTTACATTATGTTACTTTGAAGAATGATATTTAACATAAGGGGATGTTATTGTAAAGTAAAACTATATATTGATTACCCCATATATACAATTTGTTGGCCATTTGTTATCAGGACACTGCACAAAACATATCAAATAAACAACAATTCTAAGTAAATTTACACTTATAAGCTTTATTTTGTGCTTGAAAAACATGAGACAAAGATCAAATCTAACCCGCAGCTCCCTGGCCAAAAGCCTAAACTGTAACCCATGCACTCGTCCGTAGCATTTCAGGGCGGGAACAATTAAGCAAGGCCGTAACCTCCCATTTCGAAACAGCCAATAGAAAATGAGACCGCCATCATTAGGTCAGTAAAACATGGAGGTTACACGTAAATCAATTAGCATTTAGGGGTCCGATATGCAATTAGACTCGCAATCCGGCAATGTACAAAATAATAAAAATGAATGGCGATACTGTTCTAGTCCATGTGGGTGGCCTGATATGTATTAACGCACTGATTCCCGAGATTGATATAACAGCAAAATGAAACGGAAAACAAATAATTTTTGATTGCAGATTTGCGGGCTTGAGACTGTTGTGCAATTAATTATAATGTGTGTCATCGCTTTCCCCGTCTTTTAAAGTGCGGTAGTGATTTGTTATTTGCACTTACAGTGCATTTACCCCTTGCGAGTCCTATCTGGGACCCGTAGGATTTTCTTCTACATTTGCCATTTACGGGTGTGAAACTCTGCGGGATTGAGGAATTGTAGCTATTGAATAGTGATTTGCGATTGTAACATTTACGGGCTTGAAAGATCAAAGGTTTAGATGGGTTGGAGTTACGATTTTGACAACCGCAGGGATTTTCAGCTTGTAACCCGCAAATCGTTTGCTAAAACACGCCAATTGAATAGCAACTAACAATTGAATAGGGGCCAAAGTCTCCAGATGTGAAACGTGTAGTGTCCAATACAGCAAGTTCACTAATTACACTGTTAATTGGCTCCAAGGGGGTCAGTGCAAGTTAGAAATCCTTGTAAATTGAATAATGTTTACAGGGAGTGCAGAATTATTAGGCAAATGAGTATTTTGACCACATCATCCTCTTTATGCATGTTGTCTTACTCCAAGCTGTATAGGCTCGAAAGCCTACTACCAATTAAGCATATTAGGTGATGTGCATCTCTGTAATGAGAAGGGGTGTGGTCTAATGACATCAACACCCTATATCAGGTGTGCATAATTATTAGGCAACTTCCTTTCCTTTGGCAAAATGGGTCAAAAGAAGGACTTGACAGGCTCAGAAAAGTCAAAAATAGTGAGATATCTTGCAGAGGGATGCAGCACTCTTAAAATTGCAAAGCTTCTGAAGCGTGATCATCGAACAATCAAGCGTTTCATTCAAAATAGTCAACAGGGTCGCAAGAAGCGTGTGGAAAAACCAAGGCGCAAAATAACTGCCCATGAACTGAGAAAAGTTAAGCGTGCAGCTGCCACGATGCCACTTGCCACCAGTTTGGCCATATTTCAGAGCTGCAACATCACTGGAGTGCCCAAAAGCACAAGGTGTGCAATACTCAGAGACATGGCCAAGGTAAGAAAGGCTGAAAGACGACCACCACTGAACAAGACACACAAGCTGAAACGTCAAGACTGGGCCAAGAAATATCTCAAGACCGATTTTTCTAAGGTTTTATGGACTGATGAAATGAGAGTGAGTCTTGATGG
>JAPZIH010000519.1:0-20571 GCA_027410445.1 Discoglossus pictus
TTTTTTAATTGAAGTGGTCATACTCAAAGTTGGTAACAGTTTATATTTTTTATTTATTTTTCTCCATTTATTTAAAATGTTTTAACTGTGTATGCTTCCTTACTTATATAATCCTGTGGATACTTATCTACATAAATTAAAGCGTTTAAGTCTTCATTCTGAACTAGTGTCTTTTCTGTCTGATACCATGGGTAATTATGTTGTGGATATAACCATTTTAATAATGCTAAATAGCTAAAATGACTTGCAACTAGAGATGTCGCGAATAGTTCGCCGGCGGACTTTTTTCGGCGAACATAGCATGTTCGCGTTCGCGGCGAACTGCGAACATATGCGAGTTTCGACCCGCCCCCAATACTTTATCATTGAGCAAACTTTGACCCTGCATGTCACAGTCAGCAGACACATTCCAGCCAATCAGCAGCATACACTCCCCTTCTACACTCTTCTACCTCATGGACAGCAGCCGTTTTGGAATCATAAGTACCTTGCAGTCTTACTGAGAGGAGGGACAGTGTAGGTGATACTAATTCAATAGGGAAAACCATAGCTAGGCAAGTTTATTCAGTGTCCAGTGCAGTGCTGAAGGACTCTTGTGCATTATTATTATTACTAGCGTATTGCAATGAGATGTGTATGTTTGGAAAGTTGTATAGTTATTAATATACATATGGAGCAGTTTGCTCCATAAAAAAGTGGTCTGTATTAACGGCTCGCCTAGCTATGCGAGGCTCGCCTGCAATGAACGCCTGTGTGTACTGTCAGTGTGCTTGGTGCTGTGAGTCTGTGTGTACTGTCAGTGTGCTTGATGCTGTAGGTCTGTGTGCACTGCCAGTGTACTTGGTGCTATGGGTCTGTAGGTACTGTAAGTGTGCTTGGTGCTGTAAGTCTGTGTGCACTGTCAGTGTACTTGGTGCTATGGGTCTGTGTGTACGGTCAGTGTACTTGGTGCTGTAGTTCTGTGTGCACTGCCAGTGTACTTGGTGCTATAGGTCTGTGTGCACTGCCAGTGTACTTGGTGCTATGGGTCTGTGTGTACTGTCAGTGTTCTTGGTGCTGTAGTTCTGTGTGCACTGACAGTGTACTTGGTGCTATGGGTCTGTGTGCACTGCCAGTGTGCTTGGTGCTTTAGGTCTGTGTGTACTGTCAGTGTACTTGGTGCTGTAGGTCTGTGTGTACTGTCAGTGTGCTTGGTGCTATAGGTCTGTGTGCACTGCCAGTGTACTTGGTGCTATGGGTCTGTGTGTACTGTCAGTGTTCTTGGTGCTGTAGTTCTGTGTGCACTGACAGTGTACTTGGTGCTATGGGTCTGTGGGCACTGCCAGTATGCTTGGTGCTCTAGGTCTGTGTGTACTGTCAGTGTGCTTGGTGCTATATGTCTATGTGTACTGTCAGTGTACTTGGTGCTGTTAATCTGTGTGTACTGTCAGTGTGCTTGGTGCTTTAGGTCTGTGTGCACTGCCAGTGTACTTGGTGCTATGGGTCTGTGTGTACTGTCAGTGTGCTTGGTGCTGTAGGTCTGTGTGCAAACAAGGTTCACAGCTCATCAACACAATGCTTCCAAATAGGTAAAGTCTATTCATTTATTAATGTATTACATGTTTACTATTACACACAAAACAACATTAACTCAGTTACAATAACATTGCCGTCATTTTTTGACGGGCAAGTCGCTAGTGTCATAATAAACACCACATGAACAGGGTGACCACTCTCTTGTGGGATTCAGGTACGTCCACGGATTCATCCTCCATATATCTGAATAAGCCAGGAATGATATATAGAGGCCTACGGCGCTCATTGCCAAAGTGGTCCATATTAACGGCTCGCCTCGCTACGCGAGGCTCGCCTGCAATGAGCGCCTGCGGCGCTCATTGCCAAAGTGGTCCGTATTACACATTATATAGTAATAAGAATAAGAATAATAATAAAGCAGAAGACCTCCCCTGTGTCACCCCCCACTCCCTCCCATGTGTCTCTCTCCCCCCCTCTCCCCTGTGTCTCCCCCCCACTCCCTCCCATGTGTCTCTCTCCGCCCCCTCTCCCCTGTGTCTCTCCCACCCTTGCCTGTGTCTCTACCCCCTCTCCCTTCTCCAGTGTTTCTTTCCTCCCTCTCCTGTGTCTTTTCCCCCTTCCCTCTTCCCTGTGTCACTCTCCCCTCCCCTGTGTCTCTACCCCCCTCTCCCTTCCCGTGTTTCTTTCCCCCCTCCCCTGTGTCTTTCCCCCCTTCCCTCTCCCCTGTGTCTCTCCCCCCTCATCTGTGTCTCTTCCCCCTTCTCCCCTGTGTCTCTACCCCCTCTCCCCTGTGTCTCTACCCCCTCTCCCTTCCCCTGTGTTTCTTCCCCCCTCCTCTGTGTCTTTACCCCATTTTCTCTCCCCGGTGTCTCCTCACCACTCCCTCCCATTAGTCTCTTCCCCCCTCTCCCCTGTGACTCTACCCCCACTCTCTCCTGTGTCTCTCCCCCCTCCCATGTGTCTCTTCCCCTCACCTCTCCCTTACCCTGTTTCTCTTCCCCCCTCTGCCCTGTGTCTTCCTCCCCCTCTCCACTGTGTCTTCCTCCCCCTCTCCCCTCTCCTGTGTCTTCCTCTCCCTCTCCCCTGTGTTTCCTCCCCCTCTCTCCTCCCCTGTTAGCTTCTATACGCATACATACATACGATAAGAAATCTGGGGGGGGGGGGTTACCCCTTACCCCCCCATTCTCAGTTCCAACACCCATGTGTACTGTATAATATTGTATTGCATTATGTTATATTATATCACTAGCGACTTGCCTGGCACAAATGATGGGGCAATAAAGTTTGAAGCCATGGCAATGCTGTTTGCCACACAATGTGATGCTTTTTGAACTCTGAGGACCTTCGGCGCTCATTGTGAGTCTCTTCCCTCGTGTCCTTCATGTTTCGTGCTTTGCAACGATCAATCTTCGGCGCTCATCGCAAAGATAGATATATAAGTACAGTGTTAAATATATAATTTGTTTTGTGCAGTGTAAATTAAAAAATGTATTCAGGTCTCAGAGCATAATAAAGTGATTTAGATTTGTAACTGCTTTGAGAGTGCTATCGCTGGCAGCCAATGAGCAGTAATCCAGATATATAACTGCAGAGTAAAAAGTAAAACATTTTAGTGTAGTGTAAAGTCTACATTTTTATTTTCCATTACTAATTAATACTTATTAAATGAATGCACGATAATAACTATTGTGAATGAACAAATGTATTAGGAAGTGCAAAGCGTTAATGTATGTAAAGTAACCGCAGTGTAAAATATGCTATTAAGCGTATTTTTTTACATATATTTTTTTTTAATAATAATGAATTAATTAATTACTAAAATACTTTACCTATTTGTAATTAATATATCCAGTGATCAATAACCTGAAGAGCTAACAATCAGTTTTTATTTTCCTGCAGCTTACAGTGTACATTTGAACTGTTGGTGACCCGAGGTGTAAGTGTAAGCAATGTGCGCAGTGCACGAGGGGAAACCGCTTGTATAGTCGTGTAACGCGCCATTTTAGATTTGTAATGTTATTAGTTGCAAGTTAGTGTTGTAAAATGGCGGCGATTGTGTATGTGTTATGCGGCTCGCCAGCAGTTTCCATTATTTATAATAGTGTATTTTGTACCTCGTCTGTTCCTAGGTAAAAAGTCGGACATGGCTGGCGATGTTTTGCGCGGTTTGGGGTCGTGTAGCCTCGTTTTCATTTTTTCCGGACGCCATTTTTTTTGTCGCTTAGCCGATTTACAAGTGCCAACTGGGGAAGACGTTACAGATATCACATATATAGTTGTGAGCAGGTGGGTTGTTGCTAACGCTGCGGGCTTGCAAAGCGAGGGCCAGAGTTGCTGGCAAGGAGCGCCGAAGGCTCCCACGTCGGCTGCAATGAGCCGCAGGCGGGGCTTACACCATCAAATTTACGGACTTACCATCCAAAAATACGGGACTTAGAAAAAAAAACATTACGAGCTCACAAAAATACGACCTTAACGCCCGAACCGCACGCACTTAAAAACATTAAAAACACAATAAATACACACAACAAACACATAAAAAGCTTACCCACAGCAAGGCGGGCACCGAGGACCTCTGCAAGTGAAGTTACACCTCCATTTAAGTCCAAATTCATAAGTTTAGACACCCGAAAATCACCTACGTGAGAGAAAAAATGGCCCTTGAAAAAAAGAAAACGAGGCTACGGGACCCTAAACACGCAAAACACATACGGATTTTCCTAAAAAGCCGTACGAGGTAAAGATACACTATTAACAAGGACGCTAAATCATCCACACCTGCGTACCACATACACATTCCCCGCCATTTTACAACACTAACTTACACAATGCGGAAGTACCCAGCTACCCTAACGGCTTCCCCTCGCGCACGCAGCCTATTTACACTACACACTGCACACATTGCTGACACTTACACAGCAGCTCCACAGTACTGAAAACCTACATTGTATGCTGCAGGAACATGAAAACAGATTGTCAGCTCTTCAGCACAATGCTTCCTGCATATATTACTTACAAATAGGTAAAGTATATTCATTTAGTAATTATTTCATTAGCATACAAAAATACATATACACAAAAAAAACATTATCACATTAAACATAAAAGCCATTCACTGCGCGCCTCACAACGAGCGCCAACGCTGCTCATAGCATACAAAGCCTTGCAATAAGCGCAAAAAACACATCACCGCCGACCAAAGAATAACAGCAAAAGCGCCTATCAGAAAAAAAATACAACCAACAGCCTCGCAATGAGCGCCGAAGGATCTCCGACCGCCAACAAAATGAATGTCTCGTCCAAACCATTACCTGCCTTACAATCTTATTGCCGCCATTTTTTGATGGTCAAGTCGCTAGTAAATATATAAAGATCAAGATAATAAAAGTATCAGGAAATGTAACACAAAGATGCACGCGCGTCTGAATAATACGACAAATACGGATTTTTGTCATAAGTGATATGATCGCAGTATTGGGTCATAAACCCTAAACACTGGAATCTGTTACATACAATTTACTGATGATGTCATTAATGGGCTTCAAGGGGGGGGATCTCTTTTCATACTTTTTGAGCGGTGCAAATCCAACATACGCAGAGCGGAAACGCCACATCTGTGGGACACACACAAAGGGGTTCACTTTGGGAGAAAAAAACAAACAAATATGAAATATTTAATAATCATATTTTGATGTTACCAACAGATAAGGAAACGAAACTGAGGTTATTATATGTAATAGTAGCAAGCCTGGGAGTACTGGGACTAATAATACTGCAGCAGGAGGTCAGGACTAATGTCACCTATAGACCCCCAGACAGATAAAGGTCAGTACTAATGTCCCTCTACAGACCCCCAGTCAGATAAAGGTCATTACTAATGTCCCTCTATAGACACCCAGTCAGATAAAGGTCAGTACTAATGTCCCTCTATAGACCCCCAGTCATATAAAGGTCAGTACTAATGTCCCTCTATAGACCCCCAGTCAGATAAAGGTCAGTACTAATGTCACCTATAGACCCCCAGTCATATAAAGGTCAGTACTAATGTCCCTCTATAGACACCCAGTCAGATAAAGGTCAGTACTAATATCACCTATAGACACCCAGTCAGATAAAGGTCATTACTAATGTCCCTCTATAGACACCCAGTCAGATAAAGGTCATTACTAATGTCCCTCTATAGACACCCAGTCAGATAAAGGTCATTACTAATGTCCCTCTATAGACACCCAGTCAGATAAAGGTCAGTACTAATGTCACCTATAGACCCCCAGTCACATAAAGGTCAGTACTAATGTCTCTCTATAGACACCCAGTCAGATAAAGGTCAGTACTAATGTCACCTATAGACCCCCAGTCATGTAAGGTATAACCCTTACACTACCTGATCGATACAACATCATACCTGATGTTTTAAAGCACGTTATTCCAAACAATTTAGGAATGTTAGGTAATTTATGCCCTTTATGGCTTAAAACCAGACTCTGTATCAACTATGTAATTTTCCGTGGGAGTTTTGCCATGGATCCCCCTCCGGCATGCCACAGTCCAGTTGTTAGACCCCTTGAAACAACTTTCCCATCACTATTGTGGCCAGAAAGAGTCCCTGTGGGTTTTAAAATTCGCCTGCCATTGAAGTCTATGGCGGTTCGCCGATGTTCGCCGGTTCGCGAACATTTGCGGAGGTTCGCGGTTCGCGAACCGAAAATTTTAGGTTCGCGACATCACTACTTGCAACCAATTAGAAAAAAAAAAGCTTTAGGAGTCTTTCTGTACCTACATGTTCTCTTCTCATCCTCTTTTTTGGCTTTGTATTTTTTGCCATCGTCTTTAATTTCAATGAAATTATCCAGGCAACAGAAAGAATATCTCTATATATACTATACACCATATTTTGTCTCTAAAATCCTGTGACATGTGCTCCCCAATTGGCTCACTGCTCAGATTGTTTTTTTAAAGCCCTATCTGCCACCTTAATGGAAGTTGTTTTATTTAACCCTTCAAGTTGCTGTGCTCCACTCTGTGTGATTGCCTGAGGTTTTTGAGTTTGACTCTTTTTTTCTATGTCAACTACCCCTGGAGATGATGTAGTTGAATGAACTGCTATAGGAGAGGTTCCTGAAGCTGATGGAACTGCCAGAACCCAATCTGACCCTGCTCCTAAACCAATATTTTCAACATCAAATCTGGATAAGAACCCTTTTAAACACAATATAAAACCTTCAACTGAAAATCGTGTTGCATCCCTGATTGGCCAAATCTCTCTAAATCATTATTAGCAATAGATTGAAACTATTACTAGTACTATTTACTTGAGGAGACTCACCAACAGGTCTTACTATGATGCTTGCAAGCTGGGCTGAGGATTCAGCTACCTCCCTTGTTGGGCTTTGCCTCTCCTTGATTTCAGGAAGAATAGACATATTCTGGAGAACTGGTGAAGTAAGGGTGCTATTACTTGCCAAATATTCCACAGAATGTAGAGCATTGTCAGCAGATGTTGTATACCATGAATTACTAGATTCCTACTCCTAGATGCTAAGGGGTTCTCCTCGTGCTAGATGTAATGGGCAAGGGCTTTTTTAATAACTAGATGTAGATGAATGTAAGGGGAAGGGAGTGTATCTGGATGTAGACCATTGAGTTGCAAGAGCATGTGTTGTGTTCTGGATGTGCTGTAGTATGCATCATTGCTGACTCCCTCCCTAGACAGCTTAGGCATATTGTGCATATGTTTCATTTGGGTTCCATGTTGTACATTGGTTTGCTTAACCTAAGATAAACAGAAGTTTATGATAGTCAAATAGGTCATCATGGAGTTGATGAGGGTGGTAAGGAGGACACCATGTGTACATTTATATTTGTAGAGGAATATCAGGGTTATTATTATTATTATCGTTTATTTGTAACGCGCCAACATATTCCTTAGCGCTATACATAAATTAAGTTACAGGCAATGACAAGTTAAAGATTCATACATTGCAAAGAGTAGATGGCCCTGTCTTTGAGCTTGGAATCCAGTGTCCATAGTGCTTTCCCTAAAGCACTGCGCAGGATTGAAACTCGCAGACTTACAATCTAAAGGTTAAAGTTTGTATGTGGTACAGTAGGGAGAGAGTAGTGCTGAGCATGTTAGGGAGGAAGGTTATAGGCTTCTTTAAAAAGGTGCGTTTTTATTGATGTTTTGAAGGATTTAAGGCAGGAGGATAGTCTGGTGAAGCGAGGCAGGGAGTTCCAGAGAATAGGGGCAGCGCAAGAAAAGTCCTGGAGGCGGGAGTGAGAGGAGGTGACAAGAGTGGTAGAAAGAAGAAGGTCGCTAGCAGAACGAAGAGGGCGTGTGGGGGAGTATTTGGAGATGAGAGCAGAGATGTATGGGGGTGTGCTGTTGTTGAGGGCTTTATAAGTTAGGGTCAAGATTTTTAACTTTATTCTGGAGGCTAAGGGAAGCCAGTGAAGTGATTGACAAAGAGGAGCTGCCGACACTAAACGATGTGTACTGAAGATGAGCCTGGCGGAGGGTTGGTAGTAATTGCTGCCACAAAGCTCTGCAATCAGAGATATACAGAGCAGCCTTTATAGTAGCCATTAGGGCCATTATGACAGGGCAAAATGGAGGATTCTTACACCAAAGTATGTAACCAGTTTTACTTTTCCTTAGCTCCACCCGATATTGTCACCCACTGCCTCCTACTCTAGACCCTGTTCTACCCAGTTTAAAGCTGTGTCTAAAGACCCTCCCCCCCCATGCTATCACCCAGTGGTTAACTTTAGCTGACTTAAAAGGGAACTTACCTTAACGGAACACTGTACTACTATATTTACAGTATACTATTTTGAACTATGCTTAAATGGACATGGAAGGTTCACAGTTTTTAATATTAAAATAACATACCTCATCAATCACATACTGTGTCTCAGCAGGATCACAGGTGCTAATGTGCTAATTTCTTCTCCCTTTTATACCTAGCTCATTGCTGCTCACATCGAGTTGTAGTTATTGGAGTGTGTTATGGAAGAGTAACCTGCATCTATCCCTACAGACCCCAAGGCAATCTAATATATAACACTAGAGGTCACTACAGACCCTAATCTACAACCATGGGGTTCTTTATGGACCCCCATGGCACCTAATATTAACCCCATAACATGAGAGTCCCTAATTGACCCCCATATTATGCTAACCTTTATCTATACACCTATACCATGGGGGTCCCTATGGATGGGACATTGATGGAATTTAAATTCCCTCCACCTCAAAGCACAACAGGGTGGGGGAGAGGTGGCCATGGCCCGTATATGATAAAACAGAAAGAGCCTAATTCCATTGCAAGGCCGCAACTCACGGTATACAGGCCGTATGTCTGCGGGTTTGCTGCAGGCTTGAACTCTGCTACAATTATGGAGCGATTCTATTGAACAAGGCCGCAAGTTAGGGGACGAAGCCTCAAGACTGTAAACCCTGGTTTCATATGTAACACTTCCGAGTATCCGATCCGAGGAAGCGCACCAAAATCAAGCAAGGCCGTAATTTGCAATCCTGTTACAGTTCAATTAACCAAAAGGAACCAGAAAATGCCAATTAACAGAAACTGGTTGCAGAAACTGGTTTAAAATGCTGCAAAAGATTTAAGTCCTTGACTGTGCTGTAGCTGAGAAAGTCAACAAACAGGTGTAGCTGTTGGTGGGTTCTTGAGCGAGATTTAGAGCTAGAGAAAGACAGAGAGTTAGAGAGAGCTAGTGAGAGATAGAGAGGGAGACATGGAGACAGGGATAGGGACAGAGAGATAGAGAGAGAAATAGAGAGAGCTAGAGAGAGCGAGTGAGATATATAGAGATAGAGAGAGGGTGAGTGAGAAATAGAGAGAGACAGACAGCGAGATAGAGACAAAGAGATAAAGAGAGAGAAACACTGGAGGAGGAGGAAAGTGAGGAGAGGTATGGAGAGAGGAAGAGGAGGAAGAGGCAGGCAAGGAAGGTGAAGTAGAGGTGTAGGAGAGCAAGAAAGGGGGGGGATGTACCCCCAGATGTAAGACACAAGGAGTAGGAGCAGAGGGTGAGGGGGATTGTCATGATTTAATTGTTTAAGGACTCATATTGTCAGTGGTTTGTGAGTATGTCCAAGGGAGCATGACATTGTTGCATTGGGATTATGTGTTATTGTGTGGTTATATGTTGCCTGTACATGGTTATTATGTATCCTAGGTATAATATATTATGAGGGAAAATTTTTATATAGAACATATGTGGAATTGGTAGAAATGCTCTGCATAGAAGTTAGCTGCAGATCATTGCACACTCAAACATGCAGACCTTGGGTCAAGACAGATGCATGTGCTTCAAGAGGTCCTGGGCAAACACTTGAGTTTAGCATAAAGGTTTGTTCACTAGATATCTAATGAATGTGATCTCAAGAGCTTTGATAGCCCAAGGTTGCAAGCCAGATGGTCTGACATCACACATACACTCACTTAAGAGATAGCCATAAACAATGGGATCTCCACAGACACAAAGGCACCATAACTCCAGGGGGTCTACAGCTTGTCCCCTCCCAACTATCAGTGCAGGGAGCAGCGCAAAAGGACATGTGTCTCTCCTGAGAGCTAGAAGCCAAGTGAATTAGGTAGCCACACCTAGTGGGCTGACCTGGGAGGAGTCTCATGTTTCCCATGGTGTAACGCTACGGTATTGGCCAGAGGCCATTAGGGGCTCACCTCAGGTAGCCCCTCCCTCTACTATGTTGTAAAGAGTTTATATACGTGTGTTTTCCAAATAAAGGTTGTTGAGAGATAGTTTTCACATTAACAAGGTGTGAGGCTATTTCTGTGTGTTGTATCCTGACTTGGGGAGTGGTCTTCCTATGGGCCACTAAGTAACCTGGATCCAGTATTCTCTGCCTGTAGCTTTTGGGCCTTGCCCTCTTCAGAAGCCATCTTTTGTGCCACAGTGAACAGGAACTACATGATTCTGCTGGGGTAGGTTTAAACTAGGTTCATATCAAGCCCCCTTGAAGAAGCAGATCGTGACATTTGGCTGGCAGCGGTGGGATTTCTGTATAAAACACAGAAGGATGGCTGCTTATGAAGAGATGTCTGCAGCAGAGGAGGAGGAAAGATGGATGGAGGTAATGCCTGCAGGTTTAACCAAGGATCAGCAGAGGGAACTCCGGATACAGATCACACAGGAGGTATCGGGGAAGTGGAGAAGGGTAAGCAATGGCCTTATCTCAGCTCCTGTGGAGTGGAAATGCTTATCCCCAGTAGAGACAGAGAATGTTCTGGTGACTGGAAAGGACTGTAGAGGAATGGGCCTTCTAAATAAATGGATGGCATTCCTGGGACTATGGCCAGGTCACAGGCTAATGGAATGGCCGGAAGAATTAGTATATGAGGAGGTCGCCCTGGAAGATCAATATGCTTATTGGGTTGGACCTGTTGGGATACATCATCATTTTTCATTGGGGCTGGAAAAGGCACTTTGGGACATAGTACATGGGGATCTGGACTGTGGCTTGGGGACAGAGAAAAGAAAGCTGTGTCTGTTTGCCAAGCGCTGTCACATGCTGGGACTGGAGACAGGCTCTCATACAGCTAACTTACTTTGGCCTTTGATCCAGCAGGAGACAGAGAATGTTCTGGTCTGTTCTGATCCAGCAGGAGCTACAGCTGGAGGTGGATTATATAGACTTACTGGATGAAGCATCCATGGATGGTTGTTGGCCGGCCAGCCAGTCAGGCATGGAACAGAACCACCTAACAGGTACTACAGAGACCCAGCTAAATATTGCCGAGGCTGGGTAAGTAAATAAATGTATGGACTGTGGGGAGAATTTTGATATCCATGATTTTAAAAATAACCCGGATGATGGCATCCATGGGGTTGACTGGGAAGAGGAAGAACTGGTCCCTATCTTTAGGGGGCTAAGTCTCACCCAGTTAGAGGAATGGGGACAGGGCCAAACCACAGCAGTGCCAGGCCCAGGGGAAGAACTGGGGAAAAGCTACTCTGCTCCTAGTGTAAGAGAAGAATCTAATGAGCACTGGGCCCTACCATTTGACTGTGGAAATTGTAGAGAGGTTCCTTGGATGACCATTGTCCAGGAGCCAGCCACAGACCCTGGAGCAGAAACAGAAAGTAGCCCTGTTCTTCAGCCTGAACAAGAGGCAGTAGCAGCTGCTTCTCAAGGGCTGCCTGTAACAACACACCAGGCAGTCTCAGATGGAGAGAGTCAGGAGGTTCCACCTGAGGATCCAGAGACCAAAGAGCAAGACGGTACCCCAGATTGTGATTTGTCTCCTGGTCTCCCTACAATGACTGCCCTGCAGCTGCCCAAAGACACTGGCTGTGTACCTGTAACCCTGGAAAGAAGGAGCCATTAGCCAGGCTTGGTGGGAAAGAGGTTGGCTACTGAGCTACTAAAGCTTGTATCAGAACTGCCCATTAATCCAGCCACCAGTGAATGTCACTAGCCCATGTTGCAACTCCAGTATCCCTGTTTATTCAGGAGAAAGCTCAGGCCTGACAAAGGGAACCTTGTACTCTTCAATTTTACCCATGGGACCGAGTGCTGATCCAGAATCAGCAGGACAAGAGGTCTCCCTAGCCTGGAAGGAGAGGGCTTTGCTGGGTAAGGATCCTCCCAAGTTTATGCTGGACTTACTAGCTGGGATGTACTGTTTCCCCTGGACTACCTTGAAGGGTCCTCTATGGCAGTTGCCTTATAAGTCTCCCCAGGGGCTTGTGAAGGTGACTAGGCCACTGGGAAGGAGTGTGTATTCGCCCTGGACAGGGGGAGGCAGGGTACACAGAGAGCCACTGAGGCTATCACATGGATGGACTTTCCAGACAGGAGGAAAAGTAAAAGCAGTATAGCTAGAGAATTATCCGTTAGGATGATCCTCTATGCTATACTAGAAAGGAAGGGGGAGAAGTTGTCATGATTTAATTGTTTAAGGACTCATATTGTCAGTGGTTTGTGAGTATGTCCAAGGGAGCATGACATTGTTGCATTGGGATTATGTGTTATTGTGTGGTTATATGTTGCCTGTACATGGTTATTATGTATCCTAGGTATAATATATTATGAGGGAAAAATGTTATATAGAACACATGTGGAATTGGTAGAAATGCTCTGCATAGAAGTTAGCTGCAGATCATTGCACACTCAAACATGCAGACCTTGGGTCAAGACAGATGCATGTGCTTCAAGTGGTCCTGGGCAAACACTTGAGTTTAACATAAAGGTCTGTTCATTAGTTATCTAATTAATGTGATCTCAAGAGCTTTGATAGCCCAAGGTTGCAAGCCAGATGGTCTGACATCACACATATACTCACTTAAGAGATAGCCATAAACAATGAGATCTCCACAGACACAGAGGCACCATAACTCCAGGAGGTCTACAGCTTGTCCCCTCCCAACTTCCAGTGCAGGGAGCAGCGCAAAAGGACATGTGTCTCTCCTGAGAGCTAGAAGCCAAGTGAATTAGGTAGCCACACCTAGTGGGCTGACCTGGGAGGAGTCTCATGTTTCCCACGGTGTAACGCTATGGGATTGGCCAGAGGCCATTAGGGGCTGACCTCAGGTAGCCCCTCCCTCTACTATGTACAATGTAAAGAGTTTATATACGTGTGTTTTCCAAATAAAGGTTGTTTAGAGATAGTTTTCACATAAACAAGGTGTGAGGCTATTTCTGTGTGTTGTATCCTGACTTGGGGAGTGGTCTTGCTATGGGCCACTAAGTAACCTGGATCCAGTATTCTCTGCCTGTAGCTTTTGGGCCTTGCCCTCTTCAGAAGCCATCTTTTGTGCCACAGTGAATAGGAACTACATGATTCTGCTGGGGTAGGTTTGAACTAGGTTCATATCAAGCCCCCTTGAAGAAGCAGATTGTTACAGGGATGATCCCAGGGAGGGAGGTAGTGGGGATCAGGGACAGGCCATGGAGAGAGAACAGGGAGGCCAGGAAACCCAGTCACAGTTGGGACAGTTGGGAGGGCAAGAGGCGGTGGCAAAGCAAAGGGCCTTCAATTATACCCCAGAGGAGACAGACATCCTCCTTAGGAAAATCCATGCCAGCTATAGCATCATACATGGTGGGAGGGACGTGGGGCCTAGTGAGAAGACACATGTCTGGATTGAGGTTGCTTCAGTTTTTCGGGTTGCAAACAGGGATTTGTGGTCTGTCAAACACTGATATGATGAATACCGGATGAAGGTCAAGAGGATGATGGCAGTGAAGGCCAGAGCAGCCCATGCAACTGGTGGTGGACCACCAGCCAACATCACATACTGTGGATGGGAGTGGACTCTGAAAGAGTTGATGGAGCCAGCGGCAGTAGTTGGCCTTCCAGGACAGCTGGACTCAGGTTTTCAGGCAACCCTGTAATGTGAGTATCATATACACCATCACACCCTCATATGCATACATATGAACCCAACATACTGTGATGGTGTGTCACCCGAGGGCAGTAAAGAGCCCTTCAAGACTTCTCCCCAGGAGTGAGATGGTTAATAATATCCTTAAAAAGCTTGGCTGTGACTGCAATCAAGACCTACGGCTTTCTCCAGGTGGAGAGCTTTTTGACAGTGCTGGAGTGTTGAAGTGTGCAGGGCAGCAGTCAGAGGCCGCACTGAAAACGAATGAACCAAAGCCAGAAGCTTTGAAGAGAAAGCATGCGGATAAGAGGAACAGAAAGTCCCTGAAGGTGATGACCAAAAGAAGGGATCTGCTTTGGAAAGAGAGGCTGGAGATACAGAGCCTGAGAGAGAGGTGAGAGGGAAAGACACCTCTGTTACCTATGTTTGGACTGTATGTTTGCACTCCTATGTAAGACAGTAACGGAAACTACAGTTTAGTTATGCAGGGCTTCAATGAGAAGCTAGAGTTTTGTTTCTGCGTTCAGTTTTATGTTGTATGCTGTCAAAACAACCAGTAAAGTGTGGTTAAATATTTAAAGAGCTCCTGCGTCCTCCATTTTTATTGAAAAACCAGGCACGGATCCTGAGAGTGACAGTGAATCTGTCACAATACATAGATAACTGACATACAATAGTACTGTAAGATCTCTGGGTTTAACTACGGATATATGGGGCAGCAAGAACCATGTACATCCAGGAAGCAAATATATCTTTATCATAATTGTTATCAATGAAATGTCTGTCCAATACCTGCAGTAAAAACTGATTCTGAATAGCAGTTGCCAAATAGATGAAGATTGATTTTACAACCAAAGCGGAGTACATGTATGCGTGTGCACACTGCAGCATATACGGATACAGACTCTGAAGGACCGCATGTCCGTGTCATGTTCTAGCCCAACCTGAGAATTGTTCATAGGTTGGTCAGTCTCACACACTGCACAGCAGATTCAGATGAGCACGTGTCCTAATAAAGTGCAGATTGCACACCGCAGCAACATGACATTTATTGATATGAGCCGTGGAACCTTTCCTGATATCTGACAGTGACTGCTTGTAGGAACAGTCAGAGTGAGCAGCCTCTAAATGTCGCTGCATTTTTCTGGTGATTAGATTGTTCCACCGAATTAGTTGGTTAGGATGTTAGGGTAAGCGTTAGGGGTTTAGGATTAGGTTGTAAGGTGAAAATATTGTATACAATCGTGCAGCCATCTAGCAGCCCCTTGCTGCAACTGCTGCTGCCAGCAGTTCCGGCCACAAAACAGGAATGATCCAAGCCATGATCCACAATGCTCATGATACTGGTCTATGTTCATCTGCGTAAAACAATCACCACAGCCAATTAAAAGTGACCATGATGTCAGGGATATGGAAACACAAAGCAAACAATTGTTTAGAGGATCAATACTCAAATACTATTGTACCCAGGAGTCGTACCCAGCCCACAGAGACACAGGAAGTAGCTCCACAGGGGAAGTAACCGCATTCACCCATGCAATTGGTGGTGGAGGAAGCTGAGGGTCCGAGACCATCACAGGAAGTTCACCCATCAGCAGCAAGACCATTGTGGGGAACACCCCACGAGCCCTCACACACAATACGCACCATGGGCACGTTCATGGCCACACCATCGCAATGGGCCACACCATTGCAACAGGCTACACCATTGCCACAGGCCACACCATCACAACAGGCAACGCCATCATTTTATGCCACACAATCACCATGGGCAACACCTCTGGCCTCACCACAGCCCATCCACAGTCCAAGTATGTCTAGTGACAGACCTCACACCTCCTAAGAAGGCACTTGGAGGGACTTATTGCACCACATCCACATGGAGGATAAGCATAATGTCACATTAATACAATTAGTGGCATCCGAGCTTGAAAGGCAAAAGGATATTGCAACTAATCATGTTGAGAGCATCAGAGGAAGTAGGGGAAAATGTCCCCTATGTCAGTGGTTGTTAAACCTCTCCTCAGGACCCACCACACAGACCACGATTAAGGTTAAACACTGTGTTAAAACACAGGTGAAGCAATTTGAGCCTCCATCACCTGCTGAATACTTGTTGCCTCACCTTTGGTTACAGAGTTTCACCTAAATCATGGCCTGCCTGATGGCTTCTGAGGAGAGGATTGAGAAGTCCTTCTCATCCACACTCCTCAATGAATATTATTTTGTATTAATGTTAACATACTATTGGCTGACTACAGAGTGTGTACAAATATGGTTATGTTGAATATTTCTGCAATGGATGTTCAATGTGGATTGCTTTGGAACTGAGGTGTTGAAGTCAATCCAAATAGTGTTCTGATTGATATCTTGCTCTTGCATTTTCCTCAACCTCCTCTTTCTGTGTCAGAGATTTTGTTCATCTATTTTGGATAATTCCTAAATATCTGAAAACCCACTGTGTGTGGAATAGATTTATATGACATTATCCATGATTTTTGGCATTTGTTTCATTGAGCATATCTAGACAAGTTGTAAGTGCTATGCACAATACTGGTTTCTTAGATTAAATGGAGTGGCCACATGAGAGATGGGTGCTATGCATCATGCTTATTCTAGACTATGACATTACCCCCTTTAGGTATCACCTTTTTCCCAAAGATGCCTCTTGCCCTTCCGGGATCTGCTCACACCCCACCCATGAAATGAATGCACAGTCTTGTACATTTCTGATTGTGGATGAAATAAAACGTTGTTATACCGTTATCACTCTGTCAGTGTGTTTTCAATGGTTGGGGTTTTGGGACATTCACATATAACACATTTGTGTCACTTTCCGATATCTGTAAACTAATGAGCCCTAGTTTCTATGCAATAGATTATTACATATAATAATAATAGGAAGAATAATACTAATATAATATCTCATATAATTGTATATACATATATATATATATATATTATATCATATAATATCATACAATATTTTATAATAATAAAGGGTTAATACACATGAGCGGTCCAATTTGTTATTGGGTCTATTATCATCATTCCCCTGAAGGGCTGATAAGAATATGGCAGATGATAATATAAATTGATTGATAGCAAAACACTTGATGGGATTTCACCAAATGATAATGGGTATATATCTTGGCACATGGTCACCAGCAATGGTTTATGCCTTTCCAGGTTGGGCGTCGCAGAGATTTTCCCTGATAGATGTGAGTTGGCTGTCGCTCCACGTGCCTCTGCACAGTCTCCATGTGTGTTTGCGGCCCTTCCTAATGGGCTAGAATAGATTAGTGTGGTGTATGTTCCCCTGGTCCCCTTCTTGATCGCTACCTTGTGGGGGTTGAAGGGGCTTATGTAATTCAATGAAGCTGTGAGCTTTATCATGTAGGGCCACTGTAGGTGGGCAGGTCATTGCAGAGAGGTCAGACAAATCACAGGACACTAGAGAAGGAACTGTTTGCCATGAAAACCTTGTGGATAAGCACAGACAGAGACATAAGTAAGTGTGCTGCCGTCCATAGGGTCATAGATTTTGGCCGACATTTGCCGTTTGCGGGCTTCCTTGAATGCGTTTTCGGACTTGAAGATTTGTAGCAATTGAATAGCAATTTGCAATTTTAGTGATAGTAACTTTTGCAAACTTGAAAGATCAAAGATATAGATGGACTGAAACAACCCCAGGGATTTCAAGCCGTAACCCGTAGACCATTTGTGGCTTACAAAAAGACGCCAATTGAATAGCAGATTAGCTTATGGGCTCCATTACGGGGTACAGTAATTTACAATTTCTTAATTGAATGAGGCCCAAAGTGTTATTAATCAGCACTTCCAGGTAGCTAATTAGTATTCCGGAGCAACTCAGTAACATTATAATGCCAAAACAATCATGCTGAACATACCAACAATGCTGTGAAAAATAACCAGTAGTAAGTAGAGCCATTTTTCAGTGTTCTTTAAAAATAACTTAAAAACATCAGCTTGATAAAGAGACTTTGACAGTGGGCATTTATGGTAGAAATTAAAAAATGCTACTAAAGCCTTCCCCTTCTGGATTCCTACCTTGTTGTGTATCAATAAAGCTGTGAGCTCTACCCTGTAGTGTAACCCAGGATGGGCAGGTCATAGAAGAGAGGTCAGATAAATCAAGGTCAGCTGGAGAAGGAACTGGCAACCCCCTCCAGTATATTTGCCAAGAAAACCATATTGATAGGCACAACCAGAAACACAGACAGATGTTCCTAGCATGCTGCATCTGTATGGTCACAGAGAGTCGGACACAACTGAAGAAATAAACAAAAGCAGTACAGCCTTAATTTATTACCCAACATATGGAATTATGTTAAACTGGAAGCTACTTTGTTTAAGTTGGTTTTCTGCTGTTGGAATGATACCTTGAAGGGAGAAAAGCTGTCAATTGCACCTAGAGAAACGTGGTGATTTAAACTGCTAATGATTTCAACAGATTTATCTGGAATTTCATTTCTGTATGAGGACACTCCCTGATTAAAAATCAGTTTACAGAAGCAAGATAAAGAATAAAATGGCAGCTCAGCTTACAGAATACTGGTGTTTGAAATAAACACCATTAAATTACCAATCACCAATAAATTAAAATAGTATTTTTTTACTTTCTAAAAACATATTATCTATTATCAAGTTTAGTTCCTTTAACAGTGTATACAAATATGGGACTACAGTGGGATCTTAACTTCTGCTATACCAGCCTGCACTTTTACAAGTACTATTACCTGTTAAAAGGACACTGTCACCCTAACAAATTCTTCTTAAAGAGAGTTAAAACTAGTTATACATTATACCACCATTCTGAATATATTTAATATAAATAACAGAAACAGTATTAATATTAATGTCTAGACATATCAATATCTGCATGGTTAGGCTAACACCAATAGAGCTGTTATAAAATACGTTAGCTTAGGTAGGATTAGACAATTACATTTGACAAAATTTGATAAGATTCAAACGTATTTGTGAAAATGAATTCAATATTGTTTTTACAGTCAATATTTTAGATATAAAACACCACAGGGAGAAAGATTACTTAGTGAAGAAAGACATGGATAAGGCACCATTAAAGTAGTAATATATTTAAGGATTTGTAAGCATTAGGACTGACTTATAATGCAGTGGAAGGTCCAGAAGAAAGTGACCAAAGGGCTTGCTGGACAAAAAAGCCTACGGGATGAGGAACGTTGAACATTCACGGCCATAAATCCTTTGATCTGTCAAGCCTGTAACCGCTACAATTATGCTATTAAAATTGCAACAAAGTCACTCACTAAGCAAGACCCGAAACACGCAAATGTAGCCCAAAGCTCAACAAGTGCTGGAGAGGACTCGCAAGGGGTAAAGTTCAAGCTGTAGCACTTAAACTGTGAGTTAAAACACTATTAATGTACTAATATTAAAAGTGGAAATTAAATGTTATGTCTTAGAATTAATAGCACAACATTCTCAACCCGCAAATTGGCCCACAAAACTATTTGATTTAATGTATAATTATTGTGTTATATTGATCACAGCAATCAATATGTTAAATACATATACTGTAACCCGCATGTTATTAGAATATCATATTTTGCGGCTTTATTAATATTGCATCATGACTGGAATGTGGGTTCGATCGTAACTCGTAATTGAACCCCCAGTAGGACTTTGAAATCCAACCTCCATTTTCCTGTGATGCAATGCTGACGATCTCATTTTTCCATTGGCTCCATCTAAACCCATAACTACGGGCTTGCCTAATTGATTACATACAATACCGCAGATCCGACGGCCGACAAATGGTTTACGGGTTTTCGTCTCAAGCTCGTAGATCACAGCCCGTTCAAATTTAATAGCACAGTAACTCTTCCAAATTTCAAGCCCGCAGCTGTTGCGAGCTTCACGTTGAACTTACGGTCCTCGAATTTAATAGAGCTGCTTGTATAGTAAAGAGTTACTGAGGCAAGAGAAATTGCAATCAAATTGCAAAACCAACGGAAATATTTTCAAGATAAAGGTTTAAACATAAAGTGACCGCACAAAGATCCAATTTAAATAAAAAATAAATAAAAACACTCATACAATTACGAATTTTTGCAATTTTGTTGTTATTAAAATTTCTAAGTGGAAGTACCTTAACATGTATATTAAAGTTAAGTTATTTTATACATAAATTATTTGAAAGATCAAAGTAATGGCCTTATCAGCAGCAATTAATTAAGATTAGCAGCAGGAGGTAATAAAGAAGAGCATGCACGGATAAAACAAATTTTAATATTAAGAGACATTTAACAATTACATTAATTTTTTCCACTTCTAAACATGCCTGTCTCTATTACCATCTTTGCAATAGGGCAGCTTGTCTTCTTAATTACCGTTCCCCCTCACCACTGCTAATCTTAATTATTTACTGTTGATAATGCCATTACCTTAGAGTGTGGATCTTTCGGTTAATTTATACATAATATTAAATTCCAGTTTTAAGGCTTATTAGTTATCAGTTTATTTTTAGACAGAGAGACCCAAGATCGCATAACATGGTTTAGAGACTACTGCTGTTGTTGAGAATTAAATTTAAAATGAAGATGACATTTCTGTTGGGGAAAATCATTTGCAATTTGAATAGTTTGTGGGTTGAGCTAAATAGTGGAGGAGCTAATT
>JAPZIH010000520.1:0-20582 GCA_027410445.1 Discoglossus pictus
TCTGGGGGTCTCTCACATCTCTGGGGTCTCTCTCTCTCACATCTCTGGGGTCTCTCTCTCTCTCACATCTCTGGGGTCTCTCTCTCTCACATCTCTGGGGGTCTCTCACATCTCTGGGGTCTCTCTCTCTCTCACATCTCTGGGGGTCTCTCACGTCTCTGGGGTCTCTCTCTCTCACATCTCTGGGGTCTCTCTCTCTCACATCTCTGGGGTCTCTCTCTCTCACATCTCTGCGGTCTCTCTCTCTCACATCTCTGGGGTCTCTCTCTCTCACATCTCTGGGGTCTCTCTCTCTCTCTCACATCTCTGCGGTCTCTCTCTCTCTCTCACATCTCTGGGGTCTCTCTCTCTCTCACATCTCTGGGGGTCTCTCACATCTCTGCGGTCTCTCTCTCTCTCTCACATCTCTGGGGGTCTCTCACATCTCTGCGGTCTCTCTCTCTCTCTCACATCTCTGGGGTCTCTCTCTCTCACATCTCTGGGGTCTCTCACATCTCTGCGGTCTCTCTCTCTCTCTCACATCTCTGGGGGTCTCTCACATCTCTGCGGTCTCTCTCTCTCTCTCACATCTCTGGGGTCTCTCACATCTCTGCGGTCTCTCTCTCTCTCTCACATCTCTGGGGTCTCTCACATCTCTGCGGTCTCTCTCTCTCTCTCACATCTCTGGGGTCTCTCACATCTCTGCGGTCTCTCTCTCTCTCTCACATCTCTGGGGTCTCTCTCTCTCACATCTCTGGGGTCTCTCTCTCTCTCACATCTCTGGGGTCTCTCTCTCTCACATCTCTGCGGTCTCTCTCTCTCTCACGTCTCTGGGGTCTCTCTCTCTCTCACATCTCTGGGGTCTCTCTCTCTCACATCTCTGGGGTCTCTCTCTCTCACATCTCTGGGGTCTCTCTCTCTCACATCTCTGGGGTCTCTCTCTCACATCTCTGGGGTCTCTCTCTCTCACATCTCTGGGGGTCTCTCTCTCACATCTCTGCGTCTCTCTCTCTCTCACGTCTCTGGGTCTCTATCTCTCACATCTCTGGCGGCCTCTCTCTCATCTCACAGCTCTGGGGTCTCTCTCTCTCACATCTCTGGGGTCTCTCACATCTCTGCGGTCTCTCTCTCTCTCACATCTCTGGGTCTCATCGACATCTCTGGGGTCTCTCTCTCTCTTCTCACATCTCTGCGTGTCATCTCTCTCTCTCAACATCTCTGGGGTCTCTCTCTCACATCTCTGCGGGTCTCTCATCTCTGCGTCTCTCTCTCTCACATCTCTGGGGTCTCTCACATCTCGCGGTCCTCTCTCATCTCTCATCACATCTCTGGGGTCTCTCTCTCTCACATCTCTCGGTCCTCTCACATCTCTGGGGTCTCTCTCATCTCTGCGGGTCTCACTTCTGCGGTCTCTCTCTCTCTCTCTGGGGTCTGGGTCTCACACATCTCTGCTGTCTCTCTCTCTCCTCTCACATCTCTGGGGTCTCTCTCATGCTCTGCGTCATCTCTGGGCTCTCTCATCTCAGGGGTCCTCACATCTCTGCGGGGCCTCTCTCTCTCTCTACATCTCTGCGGGTCTCTCTCTCTCACAGTCTCTGGGGTCTCTCTCTCTCACATCTCTGGTGGGTCCTCTCTCTCTCAGCCATCTCTGGGGTCTCTCTCTCTCTCTCACATCTCTGGGGTCTCTCTCTCTCACATCTCTGGGGGTCTCTCTCTCTCACATCTCTGGGGTCTCTCTCTCTCACATCTCTGGGGTCTCTCTCTCTCTCACATCTCTGGGGTCTCTCTCTCTCACATCTCTGGGGTCTCTCTCTCTCACATCTCTGGGGTCTCTCTCTCTCACATCTCTGGGGTCTCTCTCTCTCACATCTCTGCGGTCTCTCTCTCTCTCACGTCTCTGGGGTCTCTCTCTCTCACATCTCTGGGGTCTCTCTCTCTCACATCTCTGGGGTCTCTCTCTCTCACATCCCTGGGGTCTTTCTCTCTCTCACGTCTCTGGGGTCTCTCTCTCTCACATCTCTGGGGTCTCTCTCTCTCACATCTCTGGGGTCTCTCTCTCTCACATCCCTGGGGTCTTTCTCTCTCTCACATCTCTGCGGTCTCTCTCTCTCTCTCACATCTCTGGGGTCTCTCTCTCTCACATCTCTGGGGTCTCTCTCTCTCACATCTCTGGGGTCTCTCTCTCTCACATCCCTGGGGTCTTTCTCTCTCTCACATCTCAGCGGTCTCTCTCTCTCACATCTCTGGGGTCTCTCTCTCTCACATCTCTGGGGTCTCTCTCTCTCACATCTCTGGGGTCTCTCTCTCTCACATCTCTGCGGTCTCTCTCTCTCTCACGTCTCTGGGGTCTCTCTCTCTCACATCTCTGGGGTCTCTCTCTCTCACATCTCTGGGGGTCTCTCTCTCTCACATCTCTGGGGTCTCTCTCTCTCTCACGTCTCTGGGGTCTCTCTCTCTCACATCTCTGGGGTCTCTCTCTCTCACATCTCTGGGGTCTCTCTCTCTCACATCTCTGGGGGTCTCTCACATCTCTGGGGTCTCTCTCTCTCACATCTCTGGGGTCTCTCTCTCACATCTCTGGGGTCTCTCTCTCTCACATCTCTGGGGTCTCTCTCTCTCACATCTCTGGGGTCTCTCTCTCTCACAGATCTCTGGGGGTCTCTCTCTCACATCTCTGGGGGTCTCTCTCTCTCACATCTCTGGGGTCTCTCTCTCTCTCACATCTCTGGGGTCTCTCTCTCTCACATCTCTGCGGTCTCTCTCTCTCTCACGTCTCTGGGGTCTCTCTCTCTCACATCTCTGGGGTCTCTCTCTCTCACATCTCTGGGGTCTCTCTCTCTCACATCCCTGGGGTCTTTCTCTCTCTCACGTCTCTGGGGTCTCTCTCTCTCACATCTCTGGGGTCTCTCTCTCTCACATCTCTGGGGTCTCTCTCTCTCACATCCCTGGGGTCTTTCTCTCTCTCACATCTCAGCGGTCTCTCTCTCTCACATCTCTGGGGTCTCTCTCTCTCACATCTCTAGGGTCTCTCTCTCTCACAATAACTATATCCCAGTGAGCTGCCGTCACATGATTTTCCTGCTCTGTGTAATTATGTTAATTGCAAAGAGCTTAATGAGAGGGAGATGACAGGAAGGGAGGGGGGAGGAATAAAGTGGTAGAAAGATGGAGGGGGTAGGGATTGTTACTATCACTTCACCTCCATCCTGCTCTGCACCCTCTACTATTCCTGTGCTGCCCCCCACATACAGCTCTGTCACTGCACCTCCATCCTGTCCTGCACCCTCTACTATTCCTGTGCTGCCCCCCACATACAGCACTGTCACTGCACCTCCATCCTGTCCTGCATCCTCTGCTATTCCTGTGCTGCCCCCCACATACAGCACTGTCACTGCACCTCCATCCTGTCCTGCACCCTCTACTATTCCTGTGCTGCCCCCCACATACAGCACTATATCACTGCACCTCCATCCTGTCCTGCACCCTCTACTATTCCTGTGCTGCCCCCCACATACAGCACTGTCACTGCACCTCCATCCTGTCCTGCATCCTCTGCTATTCCTGTGCTGCCCCCCACATACAGCACTGTCACTGCACCTCCATCCTGTCCTGCACCCTCTACTATTCCTGTGCTGCCCCCCACATACAGCACTATATCACTGCACCTCCATCCTGTCCTGCACCCTCTACTATTCCTGTGCTGCCCCCCACATACAGCTCTGTCACTTCACCTCCATCCTGTCCTGCATCCTCTACTATTCCTGTGCTGCCCCCCACATACAGCTCTGTCACTGCACCTCCATCCTGCCCTGCACCCTCTACTATTCCTGTGCTGCCCCCACATACAGCTCTGTCACTTCACCTCCATCCCTATATTGACACACACATATCTAGAGTAGAGGGTGGTTTGGGGAGTATTTGGAGAGCTGAGATATTTGGTAGACATTAATATTAATTATCTATGGGGAACACCTTTACTGTAATCACCTATATTCCCTAGATAGACCAGTACCTGCATTATGGAATGAGGAACCGGCCAATGTCCTACCAAGTTTCGGCGACTCTGGCCACACTCCCCAATCTGGTCTTCTTCACAAATCCTAAACCTCTTCCACCAGTGACCAATATTTTATATTCACCGTTTTGACGATCAGAGAGATTGTGTCTGGGTGGACGGGATTAATAGGGATTAAGAACCAACACTGTTGGCACAACATGGTCATCTGAAGCTGGAGAGATTATCTGGTAAGAAGCAGGTTCTACTAGTCTAGATAGACAATATTGTGGAGGAGGCATCTAAGAGAGTCCAACTCTACAGCATTTTTTGTGAGGCTGAACCAGAGTGAGCAGTTAAAGCTTGGTCAGGGGATGACCATGGATGATATTACCAACACATATTAGAACTTCATTTTGACCTGAGAAAACGTCAGATAGGATCTTACCAACACATTTAGAGCTTCTAAGAAGCTCACCATAGAAGAATAGGTTCTACAATCCCAAAGAAGCCATATTTTATGATCAAGGTTCTCCATCATCAAAAGGACTTACCGGGTAAACGTTTTATTTTATCTTTTAAAGGGACTCCAATTTACCGTATTATCCATCAACTATGGACCACAGAGATTAAGGCTTATTCGGGATATGGACATTATGGTCATGTTGGAACTTTGATTTTCGCAGGCCCTCGTCATACTGCTAGATCTCAAAAGACTCAAGATGGGATCTTACTAGCTTTTTGAAGGCTTCTAAGAGGTCTTTGAGTTTCAGGATATACCCTCAACCTAATCATACTGGACTTTTGCCCAATCTGAAATTTTAGGTGGGATTATAGCTTCTTGGGAGCCTCCAAGAGGTCTTCAAGTTTGATAATATGCCCTCAACCTTATCATATTAGACTTCAACCCAATCTGAAATTTTAGGTGGGATTATATCTTCTTGAGAGCTTCCAAGAGGTCTTTAAGTTTGATAATATACCTTCAACCTTAACATAATAGACTTCAACCCAATCTGAAATTTTAGGTGGGATTATATCTTCTTGAGAGCTTCCAAGAGGTCTTTAAGTTTGATAATATACCCTCAACCTTATCATATTAGACTTCAACCCAATCTGAAATTTTAGGTGGGATTATAGCTTCTTGAGAGCTTCCAAGAGGTCTTCAAGTTTGATAATATACCCTCAACCTTATCATATTAGACTTCAACCCAATCTGAAATTTTAGGTGGGATTATATCTTCTTGAGAGCTTCCAAGAGGTCTTCAAGTTTGATAATATACCTTCAACCTTAACATAATAGACTTCAACCCAATCTGAAATTTTAGGTGGGATTATAGCTTCTTGAGAGCTTCCAAGAGGTCTTTAAGTTTGATAATATACCTTCAACCTTAACATAATAGACTTCAACCCAATCTGAAATTTTAGGTGGGATTATAGCTTCTTGAGAGCTTCCAAGAGGTCTTCAAGTTTGATAATATGTCCTCAACCTTATCAAATTAGACTTCAACCCAATCTGAACTTTTAGGTGGGATGGTACTAGCTTCTTAAGAGCTTCCAAGAGGTCTTCACGTTTGATAATATACCCTAAACCTTATCATAATAGACTTCAACCCAATCTGAAATTTTAGGTGGGATTGTACTAGCTTCTTAAGAGCTTCCAAGTGGTCTTCAAGTTTGATAATATGCCCTAAACCTTATCATAAAAGACTTCAACCCAATCTGAAATTTTAGGTGGGATTGTACTACCTTCTTGAGAGCTTCCAAGTGGTCTTCAAGTTTGATAATATACCCTCAACCTTATCATAATAGACTTCAACCCAATCTGAAATTTTAGGTGAGATCATACTAGCTTCTTAAGAGCTTCCAAGCGGTCTTCAAGTTTGATAATATATCCTCCTTCCTATCATACCAGACTTCAACCCAATATGGAATTTGCTGATATAGATTAATGACATTAACGTTAATTGGAAGAATGAGGCAAACAATTATAAAGGGCGGAGGTTATATATCAGAGAGTGGGGGGGAGGACAGAGAGTAAGAGAAGGAGAGAGAGAACAGAAGAGAGAGAGAGAACAGAAGAGAGAGAGGACAGGAGAAAGAAGGGGAGAAAAGGAGAGAGAGCCCGGAGAAAGAAAGAAGGATTAAAAGAGAGAGAACGAGTAGAGGAGAAAGAACAGAAGAAAGAGAAGAAAAGACAGGCATAAGGAGAGAAAAACAGGAGAGAAAGAGAGGTAAAAAGAGAACAAGAAAGAGAAAGAAGTAGAGAACAAGAGGGAGGAAATAAAGAGGTAATCTAAAACAAATAAATAGAGTGAGAGTGCTATACATATATATAAAGAGAGAGAGAAACATCGGAAGAAGAAAGAACGAAAGAAAGACTAAAAGACGATGTCCAAGATGAGATCCTCCGCAGTCATCGCGCTGATCATTTTACTGTTACATAGTGGTGAGTTATCATTACATTATTATATTTCATGTAAATAGCCCAGTCATATCTGTGGTATCTGCTCATATAAACCATCATGTAGAGAAACAAAAATCAAGTAGAAAAAAGTGTAAGAAATATGTTGTTCCTTTTTTTCCTGCTTTTATAATTGTTTTTAAGCCTAGGAAGCACCATAAAGTTTATTAGGGAGAACTGTTTGCAGATTATTCGGGTAACTGGGTGGTTCGGGGAGTATTTGGAGAGCTGAGATATAGGGGCAGTATTATTATGTGTGCTCTGGGTAGAACACAATTTATAATAATTCTTATTTACAATTTACATTGGAAATAACATTATAAAAAATGTTTTTTGATAATAATAAAATGTTACTTATATAAAAATATATAAAAAATATTATATAAAGAATTTATAAAATATATTTTAAATATTGTATAAAATATATTTTATAAGTTATTTATATAATATTTTTTATATATATTTATATAAGTAACATTTTATTATTATCAAAAAACATTCATTATAATGCTATTTCCAATGTAAATTGTAAATAAGAATTATTATACATTTTGTTCCACCCAGAGCACACATAATAATACTGCCCCTATATCTCAGCTCTCCAAATACTCCCCGAACCACCCAGTTGCCCAAATAAATACAAATATTTAAAATATATTATATAAAAATTATATAAAGTATATTATATAAAAAAATATATAAAATATACTATATAGAAATATATAAAATATATAAAAACATATATATAATATATATTATATACAAAATATATATAAAATATATTATAAAAAAATTATATAAAACATATAAATATATATAAAATATATTATATAAAAATATATATTTTTGTTTTTTGTTACTATGTTGTAAATTTAAAAAAAAAACAATTAAAAGTAATAGGCAACTAAAGTCGTTAAAATGGTTCAGCACCATCATGTGGACCAGCTAAAATCAAACAGAAAATGTGTAAAAAAATGCAGCCACAGCAATGAGTTTAATTGTCATTTGCAGGGTGCTTGTTATTTTTTGTCCTTGCATAACATAATTGCAATAATAGACAGCTGTCCATTTATAATCTTACAGGGGAGTCGCTGAAATGTTACACCTGTCTCTTTCCAACTATTGCACCTATGGACTGTGTGAAGTTCCCGGTCACCTGCCCACCCTCTCAGAGCTGTCTCATTTCTACAGCCACTGGACGTAAAGGTATGACAGCGACACACTGTGGTCAGTGTGTGTGTTACAGGAGGTACATTCCTATAGTATAGCACAGTGACACCATCTGGTCAGTGTGTGCATTACAGGAGGTATATTCCTATGGGTATAGCACAATGATACTCTGTGGTAGGGGGAATTATATGTGTATTCATATTTGTATGGTATAGTGACACCCTGTGGTCATTGATTGTATTGCATGTCATATATTCATAGGCATATATTTCTATGGGTATCGCACAGTGGCACCCTGTGGTCAATGTGTGTATTACAGTTAATGAATGTCTTATGACATGGCACATTGACACCCTGTGGTCATTATATGAATTACAGGACATATATTCATCTCATAGAGCTACCCTATATTACAGCTGGTGAATTTATTCTGGGTATGGCACAGAGACACCTTGTGGTCAGCATGTGTATTACAGACAGTGTAATCATATGGGTCCCAACCAACTGTAAATACATCTTCCAACCATCTCCTTTACAGGTAACTTCCAGTTCGTCCTGCATGAGAGGAGCTGCGCCATAACCAGTCTCTGTGGCACCAGTGGTGAGAGAACCACACTTGGCATTAATGTCACCTTCCAGAACACATGCTGCAATACCGACCTCTGCAACTCTGGAATAGCAGCGAGGGCGACTGTTGGCATGTCACTGCTACCTCCTCTGTTGCTCCTGCTGAAGCCATAGAGCTAGCTCTCTATGTAAATATCTATAGGTGCTAACTCACATACCTCCTCGTTGGCAGTGCTACGTTTGCCCATGCCTCACCTGTATCTTTGCCAAGTGCCATATCCATATATGCATAGTAGATGTTATACCCTCTTGCTAATATGCTTGTTTCCCATAACTCCTTATGGCAGATCCCCATAGATACCACAACATTATATACCCTATGCCAACCCTGCTTAGTTTTGTACCAAAACCACTATATATATTATGTACTGTGCCCTCCATCAACCCTTTTCTAATAATGGGCCATACCATCTTTCCCATACCTACCTAGTGTCACCCTTTGGTTCCTAGTTACCCACTATACTCTTTAACATATCTGCCAACCCTCAATGCCCCATACCCAGTCATTCCTATACCAATCTAATGCCATATTTACTTCCTAGTCACCCATTATGCTCATACCCCTTAACACCTCCTCTACCAACCCTCAATGTCCAATATCCAGTCATTCCAATACCAGCCTAGCGCCATATTTACTTCCTAGTCACCCATTATGCTCATACCCCTCACACCTCCTCTACCAACCCTCAATGTCCCATATCCAGTCATTCCAACACCAACCTAGCACCATATTTACTTCCTAGTCACCCATTATGCTCATACACCTTAACATCTCCTCTACCAACCCTCAGTGTCTCATATCCAGTCATTCCAATACCAACCTAGCGCCATATTTACTTCCTAGTCACCCATTATGCTCATACCCCTTAACATCTCCTCTACCAACCCTCAGTGTCTCATATCCAGTCATTCCAATACCAACCTAATGCCATATTTACTTCCTAGTCACCCATTATGCTCATACCCCTTAACATCTCCTCTACCAACCCTCAGTGTCTCATATCCAGTCTTTCCCACACCAACCTAGTGCCATGTTTACTTCCTAGTCACCTATCGTACTCATACCCCTTAACATCTCCTCTACCAACCCTCAATGTCCCATATCCAGTCATTCCAATACCAACCTAATGCCATATTTACTTCCTAGCCACCCATTATGCTCATACCCCTTAACATCTCCTCTACCAACCCTCAGTGTCTCATATCCAGTCATTCCAATACCAACCTAATGCCATATTTACTTCCTAGCCACCCATTATGCTCATACCCCTTAACATCTCCTCTACCAACCCTCAGTGTCTCATACCCAGTCTTTCCCATACCAACCTAATGCCATATTTACTTCCTAGTCACCGATCGTACTCATACACCTTAACATCTCCTCTACCAACCCTCAGTGTCTCATACCCAGTCTTTCCCACACCAACCTAGTGCTATATGTACTTCCTAGTCACCTATTATACTCATACCCCTTAACATCTCCTCTACCAACCTTCAATGTCCCATATCTAGTTGTTCCCATACCAACCTAGTGCCATGTTTACTTCCTAGTCACCTATCATACTCACACCCCTTAACATCTCCTCTACCAACCCTCAATGTCACATATCCAGTCTTTCCTATACCAACCTAGTGCCATATGTACTTCCTAGTCACTCACCCATACCCCTTAACATCTCCTCTACCAACCCTCAATGTCTCATACCAACCGTCATATTTCCTTTCTAGTCACCTATTATGCTCATACCCCTCACCCCTCCTCTACCAACCCTCAATGTCCCATATCCAGTCTTTCCTATACCAACCTAGTGCCATGTTTACTTCCTAGTCACCCATTATGCTCATACACCTTAACATCTTCCAACCCTCAATGTCCCCTCATGAAAATGTAATAAAGTGGACACACGTTGACCCTCATCTGCATTGTTTTTTTGCTAGCGAAAGTGTAACTGAAGAAAACTTCACATACAAAATGTCATACAGTCCCATGATGCATTGGACTTGATGGCCCTAGTTAAGAAACTTGGAATGATTGAGGCTGGCATTTTGACAACTCTCTATTGACCTCTAGTGGCGAGTTCCCTTAATCATTTGTTCCATTAGAATGCATTGAAGTGTGTTATTACTAAATTACTACTAGGTGTCACTCATGAGCCAATATTTAAAAACGGTGTGTAATGCAGTTACGTTGTTGTCGAGTGGTTCAGTCGTGTCCGACTCTACATGTCCTTAGGACCACAGCATGCCAGGTACATGTCAGCCACTGCCCCTCTGAGCTCCATCAAGCTAATTGCGTCAATGAAATGTATTGATGGAAATGTGGCAGCTACAACTAACGCGAATACAATCTGCCCCTGCCATCAACGTCTCCAAACACCTCAGGAAGTTGATAAGCAGAAACTGAAATTGTTGAATAATTACATATCAAATAAGACAACTCCTTATTTTATAGTCTAAAAGAAAACATTTTTAAAAGTAAATTTTACAATGGGACTGCCCCTTTAATGTAAGGGGTGACTTAAGACTGCATTCAATTCTTCAATAAATTTACAGGGAACTTACATACCTGTCAAACATACATTTAAACATTGTAAAATCAGTTTTTGGATCAATATTGAGCCCTGTGAATTTAATAAAATAACCTTGAATCTCCATGCAAACTGCATTTGCAACCATGTAAAAAAAAAACTGACAAAATCAGGGCAGAACATCAGTGTAGTTATGGAGGTGGTGGGAGTATTCAAGGCACTCCAGACTGATTTGCTGCTCACAAATCATTATCGGACAGTGCTGCAAAGCTGCATTTGCACAGTATAACAACTTGGAATGAGGCACAATACTAAGAAGAGAGGGTTTATTTTTAATATAAATGTTTGATTTTTTTTTTCTCAGCATATTAAATATACAACAACTACGCTGAGGTGAAACCGTGTCTGTTAACCCCATATGCCTCACTGGCAATAGGGTAGTCTGCAACCTAAAATGAGGGCAGGGGGAAACAAAACAAAACACAAAAAAAAGAGAGAAGAGGCAGGATGGGAGGGGTGATCGTGATTGTCATGTGATCTTTGGCAAGGAATGTGTTAAAGAGGAAGTGTTTTGATTTCTGGCAACAATTGGGTTAATGAGGGGGTGAACAGTGGTATTTATATATTACAGTAAAGGCACAGTTAGTCCTACCCCCGTGAACAGTGAGTTAATGGTATAGCCCAGAAGAGGGGCGGTGCTTAGCCCTAACAGACAGCAGCCTCAGCCATTGAGATGTTACTATTGAAAAAACATGGGAGGAACTGCACACAGAGTGTATGAGTGACAGCAAGACAGGCCAATCAGGGCTTTGTTTCTTAAAGTGACAGTGGCACAGAATTTTAAAGTGAGATTTAAATATACAAGGGGGATCTCTTCTCTCTCTCACACAGGATGGAATGACACTATGATAAAGTTATTTGAGAGGTTTGGCCACTTGGGCATAAGCAAGTTCAATTTCGGTGGTGGCCGGACAGGTGCTGGCAAATTCTTCTCTCTCGTAGGCATTTCGGAGATAGCGCTGGATGCCGGAAAATTCAGATGGGATTTTGAAGCCTCGGTACTTCTCACATACCACCTGTGGGGATGGGGAGAGGGAAGGAGGAAAAAGTATATTTTGATTATTTTCTGTAAACACATCCACCTCTTACCTGCACCTTATGTAGGTGGAGCAGCAGATTGCTACTTCCTTCCTTAGCTTGGGCGGTGAGACGCAGCACCTCTCCCACATGCACATTCTCACCTGCACTACATGCCGTTAGGGGCGGTAAGATGCAGCGCCCAGTCTCACCTGCACTACATGCCGTTTGGGGCAGTAAGATGCAGCGCCCAGTCTCACCTGCACTACATGTCGTTTGGGGCGGTAAGATGCGGCGCCCATTCTCACCTGCACTACATGTCGTTTGGGGCAGTAAGATGCAGCGCCCAGTCTCACCTGCACTACATGTCGTTTGTGGCGGTAAGATACAGCGCCCATTCTCACCTGAACTACATGTCGTTTGTGGCGGTAAGATACAGCGCCCATTCTCACCTGCACTACATGTCGTTTGTGGCGGTAAGATACAGCGCCCAGTCTCACCTGCACTACATGTCGTTTGGGGCGGTAAGATGCAGCGCCCATTCTCACCTGCACTACATGTCATTTGGGGCGGTAAGATACAGCGCCCAGTCTCCCCTGCACTACATGTCGTTTGGGGCAGTAAGATACAGCGCCCAGTCTCCCCTGCACTACATGTCGTTTGGGGCAGTAAGATACAGCGCCCAGTCTCCCCTGCACTACATGTCGTTTGGGGCGGTAAGATACAGCGCCCATTCTCACCTGCACTACATGTCATTTGGGGCGGTAAGATACAGCGCCCATTCTCACCTGCACTACATGTCATTTGGGGCAGTAAGATACAGCGCCCATTCTCACCTGCACTACATGCCGTTTGGGGCGGTAAGATACAGCGCCCAGTCTCACCTGCACTATATGCCGTTTGGGGCGGTAAGATACAGCGCCCAGTCTCACCTGCACTATATGCCGTTTGGGGCAGTAAGATGCAGCGCCCATTCTAACCTGCACTATATGCCGTTTGGGGCGGTAAGATACAGCGCCCAGTCTCACCTGCACTATATGCCGTTTGGGGCGGTAAGATACAGCGCCCAGTCTCACCTGCACTACATGTCGTTTGGGGCGGTAAGATGCAGCGCCCAGTCTCACCTGCACTATATGTAGTTTGGGGCGGTAAGATGCAGCGCCCATTCTAACCTGCACTATATGCCGTTTGGGGCGGTAAGATGCAGCGCCCATTCTCACCTGCACTATATGCCGTTTGGGGCGGTAAGATACAGCGCCCAGTCTCACCTGCACTATATGTAGTTTGGGGTGGTAATATACAGCGCCCATTCTCACCTGCACTATATGCCGTTTGGGGCGGTAAGATACAGCGCCCAGTCTCACCTGCACTATATGCCGTTTGGGGCGGTAAGATGCAGCGCCCATTCTAACCTGCACTATATGCCGTTTGGGGCGGTAAGATGCAGCACCCATTCTAACCTGCACTATATGCCGTTTGGGGCGGTAAGATACAGCGCCCAGTCTCACCTGCACTATATGTCATTTAGGGCGGTAAGATACAGCGCCCAGTCTCACCTGCACTATATGTCATTTAGGGCGGTAAGATACAGCGCCCATTCTAACCTGCACTATATGTCATTTAGGGCGGTAAGATACAGCGCCCATTCTCACCTGCACTATATGCCGTTTGGGGCGGTAAGATACAGCGCCCAGTCTCACCTGCACTATATGTAGTTTGGGGCGGTAAGATACAGCGCCCAGTCTAACCTGCACTATATGCCGTTTGGGGCGGTAAGATACAGCGCCCAGTCTCACCTGCACTATATGTCATTTAGGGCGGTAAGATGCAGCGCCCATTCTAACCTGCACTATATGTCATTTAGGGCGGTAAGATACAGCGCCCAGTCTCACCTGCACTATATGTAGTTTGGGCAGGAGGTTGCAGTCGGCAAGTGTTAGTTCATCTCCATCCAAGAACCTGCGGTGTGAGACGGTCTCATCCTCCGCACAATTCTCATCAATTTCGTCTGGCAAAGGTGAGTTCAGGTAAACGTCCAGAATCTGTAGGGCCTTCACAAGACCTTTCTCCAGAGCTGGGCAGAGAAGAGAGAGGATGAATAATAAAAAAATATATAGAGGGGCAGTAAAGTGTGGAGCGCAAGGAAAAAACCTTAAGATTGGAAGAGTCTCGTATAGAGGAGAAAAGAGACAAAGGGAGATAAGAGGTATGTTTGTGTAAGTGGATGCAAACTGATGGGATACCAAAGTGGTTGAACAAAAACAATGCCAAAGAGGCTTAGAGGGATGAGTGGTGACTGTGAAGGAGCCAAAAGAAAAGAGAGAGTGGGAATGACAAATGGGCACACTGGGAAGAGAGTCGGAGTGCCTTTTGGCCCAATGGGAAAAAGTTGAAAGGAAGACTGGGGGCGCCAAAGAGCCCAAAAACGGCTTATACACAAGTCACCCTGTGTCTCTTTCCCCCCGTGTCTCCCCCCCCCAACCCATGTCTCTACCCCCCTTCTCCCTCGTGTCTCTTATCCTCCCCCTCCCTTATCATCCTCCTCATCCCCCTTCCTCATCACTTTACCCCTCTCTAATTAACCCCCTTCCTGCTCATCCCGTCCCCCTCTCCACTCTCTTACCTTCCATCAGCTGCTCGGCGCGTCTTCCGGCTGTGTCGGGACCCTGCATATGCTAACAACGTGACGTCATTAGCATATGCAGGGTCCCTACACAGCCGGAAGATGAGCAGCTGATGGAAGGTAAGAGAGTGGAGAGGGGGACGGGATGAGCAGGAAGGGGGATGAGGATGAAGAGGGGGGTTGAGGATGGGGAGGGAGGATGAGGGGGGGGAGAGGGAAAGAGAGGGAGGAAAAGAGACAGAACAGAGAGGGAGGAAAAGAGACAGAACAGAGAGGGAGGAAAAGAGACAGAACAGAGAGGGAGGAAAAGAGACAGAACAGAGAGGGAGGAAAAGAGACAGAACAGAGAGGGAGGAAAAGAGACAGAACAGAGAGGGAGGAAAAGAGACAGAACAGAGAGGGAGGAAAAGAGACAGAACAGAGAGGGAGGAAAAGAGACACAGGGGAGGGAGGAAAAGAGACACAGGGGAGGGAGGAAAAGAGACACAGGGGAGGGAGGAAAAGAGACACAGGGGAGGGAGGAAAAGAGACACAGGCGAGGGAGGGGGGTGGGTAAAGACACAGAGGAGGGAGTGGGAAGAGACGCAGGCGAGGGAGTGGGAAGAGACGCAGGCGAGGGAGTGGGAAGAGACGCAGGCGAGGGAGTGGGAAGAGACGCAGGCGAGGGAGTGGGAAGAGACGCAGGCGAGGGAGTGGGAAGAGACGCAGGCGAGGGAGTGGGAAGAGACGCAGGCGAGGGAGTGGGAAGAGACGCAGGCGAGGGAGTGGGAAGAGACGCAGGCGAGGGAGTGGGAAGAGACGCAGGCGAGGGAGTGGGAAGAGACGCAGGCGAGGGAGTGGGAAGAGACGCAGGCGAGGGAGTGGGAAGAGACGCAGGCGAGGGAGTGGGAAGAGACGCAGGCGAGGGAGTGGGAAGAGACGCAGGCGAGGGAGTGGGAAGAGACGCAGGCGAGGGAGTGGGAAGAGACGCAGGCGAGGGAGTGGGAAGAGACGCAGGCGAGGGAGTGGGAAGAGACGCAGGCGAGGGAGTGGGAAGAGACGCAGGCGAGGGAGTGGGAAGAGACGCAGGCGAGGGAGTGGGAAGAGACGCAGGCGAGGGAGTGGGAAGAGACGCAGGCGAGGGAGTGGGAAGAGACGCAGGCGAGGGAGTGGGAAGAGACGCAGGCGAGGGAGTGGGAAGAGACGCAGGCGAGGGAGTGGGAAGAGACGCAGGAGAGGGAGTGGGAAGAGACACAGGAGAGGGAGTGGGAAGAGACACAGGAGAGGGAGTGGGAAGAGACACAGGAGACGGAGTGGGAAGAGACACAGGAGAGGGAGTGGGAAGAGACACAGGAGAGGGAGTGGGAAGAGACACAGGGGAGGGAGTGGGAAGAGACACAGGGGAGGGAAGAGACACAGGGGAGGGAAGAGACACAGGGGAGGGAAGAGACACAGGGGAGGGAAGAGACACAGGGGAGGGAAGAGACACAGGGGAGGGAAGAGACACAGGGGAGGGAAGAGACACAGGGGAGGGAAGAGACACAGGGGAGGGAAGAGACACAGGGGAGGGAAGAGACACAGGGGAGGGGAGGGAAGAGACACAGGGGAGGGAAGAGACACAGGAGAGGGAGGAGGAAGAGACTCAAGAAAGGGGCACAGAGGGCACACCAGAGGGGGACACAGAGGGCACAAGAGGGACACAGGGGGCAGCACATTTCCCACCCTCAGCTTATACTTGAGTCACTACGTTTTCACAGTATTTTGCGGTAAAATAGGTGCCTCGGCTTATACGGTATATAGTATTATACGGTATATAGTATTATACGGTATGTAGTTTTATACGGTATGTAGTTTTATACGGTATGTAGTATTATACGGTATGTAGTTTTATACGGTATGTAGTTTTATACGGTATGTAGTATTATACGGTATGTAGTTTTATACGGTATGTAGTATTATACGGTATGTAGTTTTATACGGTATGTAGTATTATACGGTATATAGTTTTATACGGTATGTAGTTTTATACGGTATGTAGTTTTATACGGTATATAGTATTATACGGTATATAGTATTATACGGTATGTAGTTTTATACGGTATGTAGTTTTATACGGTATGTAGTTTTATACGGTATGTAGTTTTATACGGTATATAGTATTATACGGTATATAGTATTATACGGTATGTAGTTTTATACGGTATGTAGTTTTATACGGTATGTAGTTTTATACGGTATATAGTTTTATACGGTATATAGTTTTATACGGTATGTAGTTTTATACGGTATATAGTATTATACGGTATATAGTATTATACGGTATATAGTATTATACGGTATGTAGTTTTATACGGTATGTAGTTTTATACGGTATGTAGTTTTATACGGTATGTAGTTTTATACGGTATGTAGTTTTATACGGTATATAGTTTTATACGGTATGTAGTATTATACGCTATGTAGTTTTATACGGTATATAGTATTATACGGTATATAGTATTATACGGTATGTAGTATTATACGGTATATAGTATTATACGGTATGTAGTTTTATACGGTATGTAGTTTTATACGGTATGTAGTTTTATACGGTATATAGTATTATACGGTATGTAGTATTATACGGTATGTAGTTTTATACGGTATGTAGTTTTATACGGTATATAGTTTTATACGGTATGTAGTTTTATACGGTATGTAGTTTTATACGGTATGTAGTTTTATACGGTATGTAGTTTTATACGGTATATAGTTTTATACGGTATGTAGTTTTATACGGTATATAGTTTTATACGGTATGTAGTTTTATACGGTATATAGTATTATACGGTATATAGTATTATACGTTATATAGTTTTATACGGTATATAGTATTATACGGTATGTAGTTTTATACGGTATGTAGTTTTATACGGTATGTAGTTTTATACGGTATGTAGTTTTATACGGTATATAGTTTTATACGGTATGTAGTTTTATACGGTATGTAGTTTTATACGGTATATAGTATTATACGGTATGTAGTTTTATACGGTATGTAGTTTTATACGGTATATAGTATTATACGGTATATAGTATTATACGGTATATAGTTTTATACGGTATATAGTTTTATACGGTATATAGTTTTATACGGTATATAGTTTTATACGGTATATAGTTTTATACGGTATATAGTTTTATACGGTATATAGTTTTATACGGTATGTAGTTTTATACGGTATGTAGTTTTATACGGTATATAGTTTTATACGGTATGTAGTTTTATACGGTATGTAGTTTTATACGGTATATAGTTTTATACGGTATGTAGTTTTATACGGTATGTAGTTTTATACGGTATATAGTTTTATACGGTATGTAGTTTTATACGGTATATAGTTTTATACGGTATATAGTTTTATACGGTATGTAGTTTTATACGGTATGTAGTTTTATACGGTATGTAGTTTTATACGGTATGTAGTTTTATACGGTATATAGTTTCTGTATTTTGGATAATCCGAAAGGAAAGAGATAGGAGCCTCCTTCACTCACTTTGGTTTACTGCAGGGTTGGGGTTCTTGATGTAGGCTGAGAATTTGGCAAAGACATCCAGTCCGGCTGTGTTAGACTCAGGGTTTCTGGCTGCCAGCTTAGGGTATCTGAGAATAAGATAGGAATAGTTAAATAAGATACAGTAAAGCGTATATAAGATTACATAGAATATTATATACAAAAGATTAGACAAATACAGTTTGTTAATTCCATACATTAGACAAACAAGATTAGATAAGAACTTATAAGAAAGTACAATTTTACTGATAAGTTGTGGATAGAGGAAGTAGGTGGAGGTTACTATAGTAAGGACAGATATGCTGGGGGACAGATACGCTGGGGGACAGATACGCTGGGGGACAGATACGCTGGGGGACAGATACGCTGGGGGACAGATACGCTGGGGGACAGATACGCCGGGGGACAGATACGCTGGGGGACAGATACGCTGGGGGACAGATACGCTGGGGGACAGATACGCTGGGGGACAGATACGCTGGGGGACAGATACGCTGGGGGACAGATACGCTGGGGGACAGATACGCTGGGGGACAGATACGCTGGGGGACAGATACGCTGGGGGACAGATACGCTGGGGGACAGATACGCTGGGGGACAGATATGCTGGGGGACAGTTTTGTTTTAAAACTAACTTGGGTGGGCACAGAGTATCCTCGAGAAATTCCTCTATTTTGTTGGTGTCTGTTCGGACCTCCCCCCCATAAACCATGAAGGGGGGCTGCGCTCCTGGGGCCAGACTCCCTAAGATCACTGGTTTCCTGTGAAAAAAAGGAAAATAGAAATTAAATTAGATCCTTACATACATAGTGAAAGAGGCGAGTGAGTGTTGGCGGTATGAGTGGTAGGATCGGGGTTGTGAGTGAAGGTTCTATTAGTGGGGTCTCTCTCTCTCCCCACCGGGAACACTGGCCACCCCCTCCCCTCTCTCTCTTTCCACTGGGCCCACTGGCCATCCCCCCCCCCCCCTCTCTCTCTCTCTCTCTCTCTCTCTCTTTCCGCTGGGCCCACTGGCCACCCCCTCCCCCTCCCCCTCCCCCTCTCCCCGCCCCCTCTCCCCGCCAAGCCCAATGGTCATCCCCCCCTCTCTCTTCCCGCCGGGCCCACTGGCCACCCCCTCCCCCTGCCGAGCCCAATGGCCATCCCCCCCCCCCCTCTCTCTCTCTCTCTTCCCGCCGAGCCCAATGGCCATCCCCCTCTCTCTCTCTCTCTCTCTTCCCGCTGGGTCCACTGGCAACTCCCCTTTCTCTCTCCCCGCCGGGCCCACTCTCCTTTCCCCCAACTCTCTCTTCCCGCCGGGCCCACTCTCCTTTCCCCCAACTCTCTCTTCCCGCCGGGCCCACTCTCCTTTCCCCCACCTCTCTCTCGCCGCCGGGCCCACTCTCCTTTCCCCAACTCTCTCTCCCCGCCGGGCCCACTCTCCTTTCCCCCAACTCTCTCTCCCCGCCGGGCCCACTCTCCTTACCCCCAACTCTCTCTCCCCGCCGGGCCCACTCTCCTTTCCCCCACCTCTCTCTCCCCGCCGGGCCCACTCTCCTTTCCCCCACCTCTCTCTCCCCGCCGGGCCCACTCTCCTTTCCCCTAACTCTCTCTCCCCGCCGGGCCCACTCTCCTTTCCCCCAACTCTCTCTCCCCGCCGGGCCCACTCTCCTTACCCCCAACTCTCTCTCCCCGCCGGGCCCACTCTCCTTACCCCCAACTCTCTCTCCCCGCCGGGCCCACTCTCCTTACCCCCAACTCTCTCTCCCCGCCGGGCCCACTCTCCTTTCCCCCAACTCTCTCTCCCCGCCGGGCCCACTCTCCTTTCCCCCACCTCTCTCTCCCCGCCGGGCCCACTCTCCTTTCCCCTAACTCTCTCTCCCCGCCGGGCCCACTGGCCACCCCCCTTTCTCTCTCCCCGCCGGGCTCACTCTCCTTTCCCCCACCTCTCTCTCCCCGCCGGGCCCACTCTCCTTTCCCCCAACTCTCTCTCCCCGCCGGCCCACTGGCCACCCCCCTTTCTCTCTCCCCGCGGGGCCCACTCTCCTTTCCCCCAACTCTCTCTCCCCGCCGGGCCCACTCTCCTTTCCCCTAACTCTCTCTCCCCGCCGGGCCCACTGGCCACCCCCCTTTCTCTCTCCCCGCCGGGCTCACTCTCCTTTCCCCCACCTCTCTCTCCCCGCCGGGCCCACTCTCCTTTCCCCCACCTCTCTCTCCCCGCCGGGCCCACTCTCCTTTCCCCCACCTCTCTCTCCCCGCCGGCCCACTGGCCACCCCCCTTTCTCTCTCCCCGCCGGGCTCACTCTCCTTTCCCCCACCTCTCTCTCCCCGCCGGGCTCACTCTCCTTTCCCCCACCTCTCTCTCCCCGCCGGGCCCACTCTCCTTTCCCCCAACTCTCTCTCCCCGCCGGGCCCACTGGCCACCCCCCTTTCTCTCTCCCCGCCGGGCCCACTCTCCTTTCCCCCAACTCTCTCTCCCCGCCGGGCCCACTCTCCTTTCCCCCACCTCTCTCTCACCGCCGGGCCCACTCTCCTTTCCCCCAACTCTCTCTCCCCGCCGGGCCCACTCTCCTTTCCCCCCAACTCTCTCTCCCCGCCGGGCCCACTCTC
>JAPZIH010000521.1:0-20503 GCA_027410445.1 Discoglossus pictus
CGCTATTTGATATTTATATAAATTTATGACCTAAGCTATTTCCTAGTGCTTAACACTAAATTCAAAAAACGAGGGAAGTAATTTAATAGGGAAATTAGTGGGATTATTTAGTGTACTCCAGGATAAGGCAAGATAAGTAACAAAAAAGGTAAAAAAGCGACTATCCTAAAATAATGGCAGTAAGTCAAAATGGGTGTCACTGTCCCATAATACTGTGGGATTAGCAATAAGTGACCACCTTAATTATGACAAATAGAGTAGTGTGATATAAAATCTCTAGAGCTTCAAAAAAAGCATCAAAAATGGTATAATGATAATAAGATAATGCTGGTATGCAAGCCTCATATGCAAAAGGTATTTGCTAATCATAGGGATGCAGCAACATATATTATAGATGAAAGGTTTGAGGATAGGCGCTGTTTATTTTGTAAAAAAGTGCACTAAACTAAGAAAAGTTTAAAAACAACAACAAAAAGGCAGGGGGTAGAGAGTGGTACCTTTAGTATAAATATAAATATGAATGCAGTACACTATAATGTAGAGTATGATAGGGGAGGAAGATATCACCATAAATCCTTAAATATACATATAAGTTACTTATAGCATCATCAAACCACTACATACAGTTTAGGCTTTTACTGCTTAAGTGTGAAAAGGGATAGGAGTATCTTAAGTCTCCCCTTTAAGACATAAGGAAATACATGTGTACTTGCGTTTTTTGGAATGCCACAAAAGGGAATAGTTGTTCTGCTGTAGCTCACAAAGAGCATAGAATAGAGTGTACCATCTCCCTCCTGCTCCCGACGGTCTGTTTCTCCACTTAATGGGGCTTACTCATGGGCTGGGACATTATTTTAGGATAGACGCTTTTTTACTTTTTTTGTTACTTATCTTTAGTGATGTCGCGAACATAACATTTTCGGTTCGCGAACCGTGAACGCGAACCGCCGCAAATGTTCGCGAACCTGTGAACCCGGCGAACCGCCATAGACTTCAATAGGCAGGCGGATTTTAAAACCCACAGGGACTCTTTCTGGCCACAATAGTGATGGGAAAGTTGTTTCAACGGGACTAACACCTGGACTGTGGCATGCCGGAGGGGGATCCATGGCAAAACTCCCACGGAAAATTACATAGTTGATGCAGAGTCTGGTTTTAAGCCATAAAGGGCATAAATTACCTAACATTCCTAAATTGTGTGGAATAACATGCTTTAAAACATCAGGTATGATGTTGTATCGATCAGGTAGTGTAAGGGTTATGCCCGCTTCACAGTGACAGACCAAACTCCCCGTTTAACGCACCGCAAACAACCGCAAACAGTCCATTTGCACAACCGCAAACTCCCCATTTGCACAAGGTTGGATACCAAGCTAGCCATGTCCATTTCCTTGTCCTCACTGATGTCATTGAAGGTCTCTTCCTCCACCCAGCCACCAAGGGTCCCCCAAAGGTGACAACAAGCCCCCTGGGACACCTGCTGTGTTTGGTCTTCCACCTCCTCAAAGCCACCTTCCTCCTCTGACTCCTCTTCTTCAGACTCCTCTCACTGCGTTGCCTCTCTCTGCATTATTATAAGGTGTGTTAAGTAGTACTACTCTTATCAGTTTAATACCTGTTACAGCACCTATCAGGGGGCGTGTATAAGGCCTAGATTTTTAGAACCGGGAGATGGAAAAAGATACTTGGTTGGTCGTATCACTTCAAATTTCGGGGAACGGCGCGTGCAATCAAAGGTGCCACCATATAGGAGTGGCGTGTTTGTAAGTACTACTCTTATCAGTTTAATACTTGTTACGTCACCTATCAGGGGGCGTGTATAAGGCCTGGATTTTTAGAACCGGGAGATGGCAAAAGATGCTTTGTTGGTCGTATCACTTAAATTTTGGGGCACGGCACGTGCAATCAAAGGTGCCACCAGATAGGAGTGACGTGTTTGTAAGTACTACTCTAATCAGTTTAATACCTGTTACAGCACCTATCAGGGGGCGTGTATAAGGCCTGGATTTTTGGAACCGGGAGATGGAAAAAGATACTTGGTTGGTCGTATCACTTCAAATTTGGGGCACGGCGCGTGCAATCAAAGGTGCCACCATATAGGAGTGGCGTGTTTGTAAGTACTACTCTTATCAGTTTAATACTTGTTACGTCACCTATCAAGGGCACGTGTATAAGGCCTGGATTTTTGGGCCCGGGAGATGGAAAAAGAGGCTTGGTTGGTCGTATCACTTCAAATTTGGGGCACTTTGTGACATTAGCTTCTTACGCTCAAACATGCCCTTTACAGGCACCTGACTATGGGCAGATGAGCAGGAACTGCTCAAGGCGAGAGACGGAGTGGCGGATGGTTGAGAGGGGGCAAGGAGGACAGCAGTGGTTGATGTGGCTGATGATGCTGGACCAGGAGGAGGATGGCGGCTTTGAGTTTGTGTGCTGCTTGTACTCATGTGTTGGTCTGGAGTCACCCAAACATTAGGTCTCAACCTGTAGAGAATAAGGGAACCAGGCTACTCTAGACCTCATTCATTATTACAGGTTTTGACAGATTGGTACTATGCGTGCAAGCTACTGTGACAACAGATATGAGTGGCACTGTGCACTTGCAGAAGTTGGCAGAGTAGACGCTGTAGGTCTGACACACACGCTTGCAGACAATTAACTGCTATGCAATCTATTACAGTAGAAAAAAAATGTGTTTTAAATGTACACTACTGTTACACTAGATATGAGTTTTGGACAAAGCGTTGTACGATCAGATTACACACATGTGCCATGCACGGCACATGCATCAACTTGCCCAAATTCAATGCCGCCAACAAATTTCTTCCGTTGTCACAAACCACTTTGCCAATCTCCAGTTGGTGCGGAGTCAGCCATTGATCCACCTGTGCGTTCAGGGCGGAAAGGAGTGCTGGCCCGGTGTGACTCTCTGCTTTCAGGCAAGTCAACCCCAAGACGGCAAGACACTGTCGTATCCGGGATGTGGAATAGTATCTGGGGAGCTGGGGGGATGCCGTTGATGTGGAGCAAGACGCAGCAGAAGAGGACTCAGCTGAGGAGGTTATGGAAGAGGATGGAGTAGGAGGAGTAGAGGAGGTGGCAGCAGGCTTGCCTGCAAGTCGTGGCGATGTCACCAACTCCTCTGCAGAGCCACTCATTCCATGATTGGCAGGCGTCATCAGGTTTACCTAATGCGCAGTGTAGGTGATATACCTGCCCTGACCATGCTTTGCAGACCAGGTATCAGTGGTCAGATGGACCCTTGCCCCAACACTGTGTGCCAGAGATGCCATTACTTCCTTTTGCACAATCGAGTACAGGTTGGGGATTGCCTTTTGGGCAAAGAAATTTCGGCCGGGTACCTTCCACTGCGGTGTCCCAATCGCTACAAATTTTTTGAACGCCTCAGACTCCACCAGCTTGTAGGGTAAAAGCTGGCGGGCTAAGAGTTCAGACAAGCCAGCTGTCAGACGCCAGGCAAGGGGGTGACTTTGTGGCATTGGCTTCTTACGCTCAAACATGCCCTTGACAGACACCTGACTGTTGGCAGATGAGCAGGAACTGCTCAAGGCGAGAGACGGAGTGGCGGATGGTTGAGAGGGGGCAAGGAGGACAGCAGTGGTTGATGTGGCTGATGATGCTGGACCAGGAGGAAGATGGCGGCTTTGAGTTTGTGTGCTGCTTGTACTCATGTGTTGGTCTGGAGTCACCCAAACATTAGGTCTCAACCTGTAGAGAATAAGGGAACCAGGCTACTCTAGACCTCATTCATCATTACAGGTTTTGACAGATTGGTACTATGCGTGCAAGCTACTGTGACAACAGATATGAGTGGCACTGTGCACTTGCAGAAGTTGGCAGAGTAGACGCTGTAGGTCTGACACACACGCTTGCAGACAATTAACTGCTATGCAATCTATTACAGTAGAAATTTTTTTTGTTTTAAATGTACACTACTGTTACACTAGATATGAGTTTTGGACAAAGCGTTGTACGATCAGATTACACACATGTGCCATGCACGGCACATGCGTCAACTTGCCCAAATTCAATGCCGCCAACAAATTTCTCCAGTTGTCACAAACCACTTTGCCAATCTCCAGTTGGTGCGGAGTCAGCCATTGATCCACCTGTGCATTCAGGGCGGACAGGAGTGCTGGCCCGGTGTGACTCTCTGCTTTCAGGCAAGTCAACCCCAAGACGGCAAGACACTGTCGTATCCGGGATGTGGAATAGTATCTGGGGAGCTGGGGGGATGCCATTGATGTGGAGCAAGACGCAGCAGAAGAGGACTCAGCTGAGGAGGTTATGGAAGAGGATGGAGTAGGAGGAGTAGAGGAGGTGGCAGCAGGCCTGCCTGCAAGTCGTGGCGGTGTCACCAACTCCTCTGCAGAGCCACTAATTCCATGATTGGCAGGAGTCATCAGGTTTACCTAATGCGCAGTGTAGGTGATATACCTGCCCTGACCATGCTTTGCAGACCAGGTATCAGTGGTCAGATGGACCCTTGCCCCAACACTGTGTGCCAGAGATGCCATTACTTCCTTTTGCACAATCGAGTACAGGTTGGGGATTGCCTTTTGGGCAAAGAAATTTCGGCCGGGTACCTTCCACTGCGGTGACCCAATCGCTACAAATTTTTTGAACGCCTCAGACTCCACCAGCTTGTATGGTAAAAGCTGGCGGGCTAAGAGTTCAGACAAGCCAGCTGTCAGACGCCAGGCAAGGGGGTGACTTTGTGGCATTGGCTTCTTACGCTCAAACATGCCCTTGACAGACACCTGACTGTTGGGAGATGAGCAGGAACAGCAAGAGGCGAGAGACGGAGTGGCGGATGGTTGAGAGGGGGCAAGGAGGACAGCAGTGGTTGACGTGGATGAAGATGCTGGACCAGGAGGAAGATGGCAGCTTTGAGTTTGTGTGCTGCTTGTACTCATGTGTTGATCCCATTGGCGTTTGTGATGTGACATCATGTGCCTTCGCAAAGCAGTTGTACCTAGGTGGGTGTTGGACTTCCCACGACTCAGTTTCTTTTGGCACAGGTTGCAAATGGCATCGCTGTTGTCAGAGGCAGACACACAAAAAAAATGCCACACTGCTGAGCTCTGCGGTGACGGCATTCTGGTGGTGGCAACAGCATGCGTTGATTGGAGTGCTGTCTGGCTGACCCCGGGTGCTGATGCATGCTGTCTTACTGTGCCACTAGCTTGTTGAGATGACCTCCCTCTGCTTCCAACTCGCCTCCTCCTCCTCTCTGTCTCCCCATCTGAACTTTCCCCCTGTTCTTCTTCTCTAGCTTGTTGCGATGACCTCCCTCTGCTTCCAACTCGCCTCCTCCTCCTCTCTGTCTCCCCATCTGAATTTTCCCCCTGTTCTTCTTCTCTTATAGCGGGCATCCACGTGACATCCACGGACGCATCGTCATCATCATCACCCGCCTCACTTGTATCTGACAACTGAACAAAGGAAGCAGCAGCGGGTACATCATCATCACATCGTACTTACATGTGTGTACTGCTGCCTGACTGAGACATATCCCTGTTATCTACATCCTCTGGCAATAATGGTTGTGCATCACTCATTTCTTCAAACTGATGTGTAAATAACTCTTCTGACTGATCAATTGAATCGGCTTTGGTACTAGTGTTGGTGGTGGCGGCAGGCGGGCGAGTGGTAACTTGAGAGGTGCCTGAAGCTTAGCTGGAGGAGGATGGTGCGTCAAAGTTACAAGCGGAAGCTGTAGAAGATTGGGTGTCCTGTGTTAGCCAGTCAACTACGTCCTCTGAACTTTTCAAGTTCAGGGTAACTGGCCTCTGAACACTGGGCATTATTGTAGGGCCAAAAGAAATCACAGCACCACGACCATGACTGCCCCTGCGGGGTGTCCTGCCTCTGCCTGTAATTTTTTTTCCGATTAGTGGTACTATGTGTTCAAGCTACTGTGACAACAGATATGAGTGGCACTGTGCACTTGCAGAAGTTGGCAGAGTAGACGCTGTAGGCCTGACACAGACGCTTGCAGACAAGTAACTGCTATTCAATGTATTACAGTCAAAATTGTATTCTTTGTTTAAATGTGCACTACTGACTGTTACACCAGATATGAGTGGTGGCACTGACTGGGCAAGTGGGCACAGTTGGCAGGAAGGCAAATGAAATTAGATTACACAGGAAAAAAGTTTTTTTTTTTTAAATGTAGAGTGCTGGTACACCACTAGATTGGATTGGTTGAACTTAGCACAATACTTGTAAGCCTGACACACACACTGGCTAGCGGTCAGGCAAATGAACTTAGATTGGCGGTCAGGCAAATGAACTTAGATTTAAGAAAATAAAATTATTGTTTTTTTAAATGTAGACTGCTGGTACACCACTAGATTGGATTGGTTGAACTTGGCACAATACTTGTAAGCCTGACACACACACTGGCTAGCGGTCAGGCAAATGAACTTAGATTGGCGGTCAGGCAAATGAACTTAGATTTAAGAAAATAAAATTATTGGTTTTTTAAATGTAGACTGCTGGTACCCCAACTAGATTGGATTGGTTGAACTTGGCACAGTACTTGTAAGCCTGAAAAACACACTGGCTAGCGGTCCGGCAAATGAACTTAGATTGGCGGTCAGGCAAATGAACTTTGATTTAAGAAAATAAAATTATTTTTTTTTTAAATGTAGACTGCTGGTACACCACTAGATTGGATTGGTTGAACTTAGCACAATACTTGTAAGCCTGACACACACACTGGCTAGCGGTCAGGCAAATGAACTTAGATTTAAGAAAATAAAATTATTGGTTTTTTAAATGTAGACTGCTGGTACCCCAACTAGATTGGATTGGTTGAACTTGGCACAGTACTTGTAAGCCTGAAAAACACCCCAACTAGATTGGATTGGTTGAACTTGGCACAGTACTTGTAAGCCTGAAAAACACACTGGCTAGCGGTCCGGCAAATGAACTTAGATTGGCGGTCAGGCAAATGAACTTTGATTTAAGAAAATAAAATTATTATTTTTTTAAATGTAGACTGCTGGTACACCACTAGATTGGATTGGTTGAACTTAGCACAATACTTGTAAGCCTGACACACACACTGGCTAGCGGTCAGGCAAATGAACTTAGATTTAAGAAAATAAAATTATTGGTTTTTTAAATGTAGACTGCTGGTACCCCAACTAGATTGGATTGGTTGAACTTGGCACAGTACTTGTAAGCCTGAAAAACACACTGGCTAGCGGTCCGGCAAATGAACTTAGATTGGCGGTTCAGGCAAATGAACTTTGATTTAAGAAAATACAATTATTATTTTTTTAAATGTAGACTGCTGGTACACCACTAGATTGGATTGGTTGAACTTAGCACAATACTTGTAAGCCTGACACACACACTGGCTAGCGGTCAGGCAAATGAACTTAGATTGGCGGTCAGGCAAATGAACTTAGATTTAATAAAATAAAATTATTGTTTTTTTAAATGTAGACTGCTGGTACCCCAACTAGATTGGATTGGTTGAACTTGGCACAATACTTGTAAGCCTGACACCCACAATGGCTAGCGGTCAGACAAATGAACTTAGATTTACGGTCAGGCAAATTAACTTAGATTTAAGAAAATAAAATTATTGTTTTTTTAAATGTAGACTGCTGGTACTCAAACTAGATTGGATTGTTTGAACTTGACACAGTGTATTTTAAAATTATGAGAAAAACTGTTCTGTAAACTAAAGAAAAATCATTTTAGGAGGTTGAGAGATAAAGAAACCGGATGGGGGGATACCGAGCAGAGCACACCATCTAAAGCCCACTGGGAGACAAACTCATCCATTCCCCCAGTGGACAAAGCCAGGTGGTACTCTGCCCGGATACGGGAGCGCACCAGCACCCGGAACATGGCCTCAGGTGACAAGGGAACCCCCCTATCAAACACTGCTTCCTGGACTTATATATAGACAATTTGGCTAATGCCAGGAGAAGGTTGACGAGGAGGTCCCTGGCCTTATTGCCCCGGGACACTGGGCGCCCAAAAATAAAAATGTGAGGGGAGAAATGCAGCCAGAACTGCAGGAGGAGGCCCCTCAAGAGTGACAAGAGGGGCTGCAGTCTGACGCAACTAAAATAAATATGATACACGGACTCTCCCTTGCCACAGAATGGACAAGTGGAGGGAGAGTCCGTGAATTTAGCTAAGTACTCTCCCGTGCTCAGTGCACCATGGAGCACTCTCCAACTCAAGTCCCCGGTGGGTCGTGGAACTAAATCAGAATAAAGTTCCCTCCACCGGGGCCTCTTGCCCTCGTCAGCTGGTAGGACCCGCCTCCAGATGGTATCGGGACGGGTCACGAGGGCAAGGAAGTGCACTGTATGGAGCACGAGAGAATATAAGCTCTTCCTCGGCATGCCGCGAAAGCATGCCGAGGGTATGTCCCTCAACTTCGAGAGGTTGGGGACAGGAGGAGCCTGAGGGGAAACACGGGGCTTGTGTCCAATGCAAACAGCCGGAGAAGGGGTGTTGAAAGGTGCATGTGGCACTCCGGCCTGCAAAGCCCCGCGAAGGAAGGTGCGCGAGTCGGGGGAGATGGCATCTCTAATCTCCTGGAGCAAGCGCCCTGAGACTTTGGGCGTCACATATCCCAAACGGAGCGCAAGCTCCTGGGGTGACACCCAATCAAAACGCCCGTATTCCAGGAGATCCCCGACTCGGGTCATCCGTGCATGACTAAGGCGGCGGATGATACTGGGGGACTGTAACATTGGAGCCCCCACTGCTGCATTAAATAGCAGGGGCTCTGTGAATATTTCATCCCCCAAAGGCACGCCCTGCCTGGTCACGGAGACCATGCTCCAGGCCTTGAGGGTTTCCTGGTAGTATGCCGGCAACACAGAGAGGTCTCTCCCAAACCCCTCGGGCCTGATCAGAAATAATTGCCGGTCATATCCCAGGTTGCGCAACTGGCGATAAAAGCTGGATGCCAGTGCGCACCACTGCGGAGAGGGATCTGCATATAGGTATCTCTGCAGGTACTGAAGGCGGAAGGTGGACAACTGGGAGCACACACAAACTACTCCCTGTCCACCCTCCACCAAAGGCAGACTTGCCACCCCTGCAGAGACCCAATGCCTTCCCATCCAGAGGAAATCTAACAAATTCCTCTGGATATTGGTGACAAACTCGGGGGTCGGACTCAGACAAATCAGCCGGTGCCAGATCTGAGAAGCCACCAGCTGATTCACCACTAGAGTCCGCCCCCTAAGGGAAAGCATTTTTGCTAGACCCCTCCATCGTCCCAGACGAGAGAGGACACTGCCCTCTAACTCCCTCCAGTTGTCTGGGACGGAAGCGTCCGCAGCGGACAGGTAGACCCCCAGATATTTAATGACATCTGCCTCCCACGTGATGTCACGAAACGTGGGAGGCAAAGAGTCCACCTGTAAATTACCCTCTAAAAGGCCTGTGCATTTGGACCAGTTGATCTGAGCGGAGGAGGCAGCTGAATATACCTCCTGGCACTGTTTTGCCAGCTCAAGATCAACTGGATCCTTGGCCACGAGGAGCACATCGTCAGCATAAGCTGAAAGGACAATCCGCATGTCTGGATCTTTTAGCACCAGCCCTGTGAGCCTTTTCCTCAGTAGGCAGAGGAAAGGCTCAATGGCCAGTGCATATAACTGTCCAGACAAGGGACATCCTTGACGCACCCCTCGTCCAAATACCAAAGGTGCTGTTAGGGACCAATTGATTTTAAGTAAACACTCTGCAGAGGCGTACAGCGTTCTTATAAAGCCCACAAACTGTGGGCCAAAGCCGCACGCTTGCAGAGTGGCTATGAGGTAACCATGGTCCACCCTGTCAAACGCCTTCTCTTGATCTAAAGAGAGAAAGGCGAGTGACAGACCAGTCCTGCGAGAATAATGCAATAGATCCCGGACCAGAAAGATACTATCAAAGATAGTCCGGCCCGGGATCGCATAGGACTGGTCAGGGTGAACCAATTCTGCCAGCACAGACCCAAGTCTAAGCGAGATGGCTTTAGCTACAATCTTGTAGTCCGTGCTGAGCAGAGAGACCGGTCGCCAGTTCTTAATAAGCCGGAGATCCCCCTTTTTGGGCAGCAGGGCAAGTACTGCCCTGCGACAAGACAGGGGCATCTCCCCGGTCTCCAGGGCTTCCCCAAGGACCAGATGGAAATCAGGTCCCAGAGTCTCCCAGAAAAATTGGAAAAACTCTACAGTCAGTCCGTCCAGTCCTGGAGACTTTTCACAGGACATGGCACGGAGGGCTTCAGAGAGCTCTTGAAAAGATAGTGGTATATCAAGCCGCTCTCTTACACCCTCACTGACTGTGGGGAGCCCCTCCCATAGCACCCTGCAGGCGTCTGGAGAAATGGGATCCGGAGAGTAAAGATCTTTATAAAAGTTCCGGGCTCTATCCCGGATACTCTCCGGATCTGTAAGGGGGGCACCGTCTTCATCTAGAAGACAGGTGATGTGCCTACTGTTACCCCCCTTTTTCTCCAGTGAGTAGAAGAGGCGCGAGCCGCGGTCTAGATCTTTGAGAAAACCTAAGCGGCTGCGCACGTATGCCCCCTTGGCCTGGTGTCGTTCCAGGTCACAGAGGACACCCTTCCTCTCTACATACTCGCTCTGCAGGGATTGGTCCCTACAAGTGAACAGCCTCTGCTCCAGATGGAGTACCTCCCCCCGGAGTGACTCCAACTCAGCTTCGCGCTGCCCACTCACACCCTTGGTATATTCCTGACACAGAAGTCGCAAATGAACCTTGCCCACGTCCCACCACAGTTTTAACGTGGCAAAGTCCCCCTTGCAACCCCTCCAGTCCGTCCAAAACTCCCGGATCAATGTCACGAGCCCCTGGTCCTTCAACAAAGCATTGTTGAAGTGCCAATAGGCGGCTCGTGGCGCTGTTGGCGTTAGCGCCACTGTCACAGACACACAGTTGTGGTCTGTGAACGGAGCCAGCCTAATGGCACAAGAACCGACTCGTGACATATAGTGACTAGATATATATAGTCTGTCGATCCGGGAGTGGGACACCCTGACGTAGGTGAAACCGTCTGATGCCCCTGGGTTCTGCTCTCGCCAGATGTCCTCCAGGGAGAAGCGGGCGATGATCTCCCGCAGGGCTGACGCAGAAGGCGGGTACGGCTCTGGACTATTCCGGTCCAGAGCGTCGAGGGTGCAGTTGAAATCACCCCCGAGTACCAAACACTCATCTGCGTCAACCGTCTCCAAAAACTGGGACAGTCTGGCGAGGAACCTCACTCTCTCGGGCCCTCCAGCAGGGGCATATATATTAACTAGGTTAATGATGCTACCCTGCTCTCGGACCCGGAGGTGGATTAGACGGCCTGGGATAACAGCTTTCACAAGCAGCAGCTCTGGCTGAAAAGACTCTGAGAACAGGGTCACCACTCCACATGACGCCGATGTGAAGTGGCTGAAGAAGACCCTGCCTCTCCACTCCAGTTGCCACGAGGCCTCAGCCTCTGGAGTGGTGTGAGTTTCCTGCAGGAAGCTCACAGAGTACCCTCCCTGATATAAATAGGAGAGTACCTGGAACCTGCGGAAACTGTCTTGACAGCCATTGGTATTTAGCGTGCTGATGTGCAAAGCCATTACTGCGTGTCAGGAATTGTGCGTTCCTCAGACCCTTGAGACTGCTGATAGGACACGCACATTTTATAGAATTTCCGGACGCAGAGATGCTCCGCAGTCCCAGAATTCTTGGCCCTAGTGCTGACCACTAGATATTGCTGGAGAGAGTGGAGAATAAACGACATATTCTTCCACCTCTCCAAGGCCAGCCGCACCTTCCTTTTCTTTTGTCCATGAAGGGTGCTCTCAAGGAATAGATCTATTTCCTTGACAGGGATAACCCACCCAGAATCTGATGTTCCTTCTAGTGGGTCACCCCTGGGCTCCTCTTGGCTGAGGGCTTTTACTCCATCCTCCCCGGCTGGAGTCAGTTTCCTCAGCTTTATTCTCAGGGACCCCCTCTTAGATGATACAGAAGGAGTCCCTTTAGCACCCTTCAAGGTAAATAATGGACCCTTGGATTGCTGCTGCACCCCTGTAGCTTCAGGAGTGCATTCACGGGTAGCTGGCTGGACAGCAGTGGCTGGCATGGCTTCCTTAATGGAAGCCTTGGAGGCTTTATATGCCTCCTCTGCCAGTTCCACCGCTGCTTGCTCAGCTTGGATGGCACCGATGTTAGGGTCAGTGGACGGCTGAGGAGGGTAGACAGGCTCTCCCATGATGTTAACAGGAAAACCTGTTTTATCACCCTCCCCCATTTCCACTTCCCCTTGTGCCACATCCCCCCTGACAGACAAATCCATGGGGTCCTGAATGGGGGTCATGCCTATATTCCCCCCCTCCAGTAGTGACTCGGCCTGGGGCTCTAACAAAGCCCGAGGTACGTCACTAGAGAGTGACACTGGAGGAGGAGACTGACTGGTGCCCTTGAAGCTCAGCACCACAGGGACACTGACTACCCATTCAGCAGGGGCTTTGTTGGGACCCCCCTCAAAGGCCAGAGGCAGAACCTGATCTTTCTTGTCTACCCCTGCCTCACTTGGGAGACCCTCTTGCCCCTGCTTTTCCTCCAGACCCTTTTCCACATTAACCCCTATAGGGTCTGGAGAGAGAGATGTGTGGTCTGGCACCGGCTGGCTGAGCTTAATAACCGGGCCAGACAATGTCACCGGATGAGGAGGAGATGTTTTGTTCCTCTTCTTGCTTTTAGAGGGAGGTGCTCCACTATAGAGCACTTCCCACTTATCAGCAACCTCCCTGTTGGTTTTATGCTTCCTCTTCCTGGGGACGTCACTCCTGGAAGAGGAGCTGCCACTAGCTGCCTCCCCTGCAGAGGGCTTATTATCCCTCTGCTTACACTGTGCCCCCACACTAACTGATGTAATTATGGTGGGGGCAGATTGGGACATGGGAGATTCAGCTGTGACACTGGGAGGACCGGTGACATTCTTCCCCTTTTTCCCCGTGTCTGCAGTCTTGCTGGAGACCACAGACACAGATGGCTTTTTTGGGGAAGAAGGGGGTTTGGAGGCCGTGGTGGTGGCTTGAGGAACGGCCTCCTTGCCTGAGCTCTGTGGGGGGGCTATGACCCTTGAGGTCCCCGCTGTTATGGGCTCAGCGGGGATGGGTGCTGTACTGACGGAGGTGCCATTTGCTGGGGCTGGGGCATGATGCTTTACATTAGGACAATTCCTACGTGTATGCCCCAACCCCTTGCAATGATAGCACTGCACCTCCGTAGTGCTGTAAAAAATCCTGTAGAGCACCCCACTGTGATGCCTCTCTGTATAAGTATGTGAGCAGCAGCCAGCTTACGGGTAAAGAAAACTGCTTTCCCGTACATTTTGCTGGCTGCTACTATAACAGAGGGGCTGATGACATTAGCTGCAGCACGCAGATAGATATCAATGCTGTAGACCCCAGACATCTGACATTTAACCCCATGCTTCCTGGTGATCTGCCCCTCAGCCCCAGCGGTGGTATTACTGGGGCCAGCAGAAACCACCTGTGACCAGATATTAGTCACAGGGGTAGGTCTGCTGGCAGAACCACCAGGAGCTGGGGCTGCCTTATCTGCCTGGGGCCTATGCTGTGCAGTGCTGCAGCTAGGATTTTCAAGGGCCATTATTCCCCCTTTTGACCCCTGAGGCTTCTTAATGGTCTTATCCCTCATGTTTAGACCCTTTTTTTTTTTAGTTTATTTGTTTTATTTATTTTTATTTTTTGTTTTATGATTTTCTATTGTTTTCTTTTTTTTTTTAAATATAAAAGTGTGAAAATGAAACAAAAAGACAAAACTAAGGGAGACAAAAACTAAGGGAGAGAGAGAGATGATGTTTGGCAGTGGAAGGGTTAATGGCCTGTTGCAAGGTGTTGCTAATTGCAACAACACAGACAACACAGAGGCTTTTTAACCCCTCTGTGTCTCTGTGTCAGATGTTAAAAAAGCCTTTTAAAAAAAAACTTCAAATTGTTTCCCCCCCCCACTGCCTACAAAGATGTTACGTGTCTTTTCTCCCACCAAAACATAAAACCCAACACCAAACAAACAAAACTTTAACAAAACCTGAAAAACGTTTTAAAAAAAAAAAGTCAAAGTAAAAAAAGGTCCAGGAGTGAAGGTGAAGTGCTAAGGGAGGGGTGTGGCAAAGTATCCAGGAGACAGCTCACTCTCCTGGGATAGAGAGCTGAGCCTGACTCCCAGAAAACTAAAACTTAAATTAAACTAAGACAAATACCATAAAAACTCCCAAAAATGAACAACACCGTGCACAAAGTGCTTATAAACAGAAAGGTGTTAAAATAAAACTTGTATTTGAGGGACTAAGACCCTAAAAAGCCTTTTGTTTAGAGCTCAAGCATGCACACAACGTCTTGGCACAGTACTTGTAAGCCTGACACACACACTGGCTAGCGGTCAGGCAAATGAACTTAGATTGGCGGTCAGGCAAATGAACTTAGATTTAAGAAAATAAAATTATTGTTTTTTTAAATGTAGACTGCTGGTACACCACTAGATTGGATTGGTTGAACTTGGCACAATACTTGTAAGCCTGACACACACACTGGCTAGCGGTCAGGCAAATGAACTTAGATTGGCGGTCAGGCAAATGAACTTAGATTTAAGAAAATAAAATTATTGTTTTTTTAAATGTAGACTGCTGGTACACCACTAGATTGGATTGGTTGAACTTGGCACAATACTTGTAAGCCTGACACACACACTGGCTAGCGGTCATGCAAATGAACTTAGATTTGCGGTCAGGCAAATGAACTTAGATTTAAGAAAATAAAATTATTGTTTTTTTAAATGTAGACTGCTGGTACCCCAACTAGATTGGATTGGTTGAACTTGGCACAATACTTGTAAGCCTGAAACACACACTGGCTAGCGGTCAGGCAAATGAACTTAGATTGGCGGTCAGGCAAATGAACTTAGATTTAAGAAAATAAAAATATTGTTTTTTTAAATGTAGACTGCTGGTACCCCAACTAGATTGGATTAGTTGAAATTGGCACAGTGTATTTTAAAATCATGAGAAAACATTTTCTGTAAACTAAATAAAAATCATATTAGGAGGTTGAAAGAAAAAGAAACCGGATGGGGGGATACCGAGCAGAGCACACCATCTACAGCCCACTGGGAGACAAACTCATCCATTCCCCCAGTAGACAAAGCCAGGTGGTACTCTGCCCGGATACGGGAGCGCACCAGCACCCGGAACATGGCCTCAGGTGACAAGGGAACCCCCCCTATCAAACACTGCTTCCTGGACTTATATATAGCCAACTTGGCTAATGCCAGGAGCAGGTTGACGAGGAGGTCCCTGGCCTTATTGCCCCGGGACACTGGGCGCCCAAAAATAAAAATGTGAGGGGAGAAATGCAGCCAGAACTGCAGGAGGAGGCCCCTCAAGAGTGACAAGAGGGGCTGCAGTCTGGCGCAACTAAAATAAACATGATACACGGACTCTCCCTTGCCACAGAATGGACAAGTGGAGGGAGAGTCCGTGAATTTAGCTAAGTACTCTCCCGTGCTCAGTGCACCATGGAGCACTCTCCAACTCAAGTCCCCGGTGGGTCGTGGAACTAAATCAGAATAAAGTTCCCTCCACCAGGGCCTCTTGCCCTCGTCAGCTGGTAGGACCCGCCTCCAGATGGTATCGGGACGGGTCACGAGGGCAAGGAAGTGCACTGTATGGAGCACGAGAGAATATAAGCTCTTCCTCGGCATGCCGCGAAAGCATGCCGAGGGTATGTCCCTCAACCTCGAGAGGTTGGGGACAGGAGGAGCCTGAGGGGAAACACGGGGCTTGTGTCCAATGCAAACAGCCGGAGAAGGGGTGTTGAAAGGTGCACACACTGGCTAGCGGTCAGGCAAATTAACTTAGATTGGCGGTCAGGCAAATGAACTTAGATTTAAGAAAATAAAATTATTGTTTTTTTAAATGTAGACTGCTGGTACACCACTAGATTGGATTGGTTGAACTTGGCACAATACTTGTAAGCGTGACACACACACTGGCTAGCGGTCAGGCAAATGAACTTAGATTGGCGGTCAGGCAAATGAACTTAGATTTAAGAAAATAAAATTATTGTTTTTTTAAATGTAGACTGCTGGTACACCACTAGATTGGATTGGTTGAACTTGGCACAATACTTGTAAGCCTGACACACACACTGGCTAGCGGTCATGCAAATGAACTTAGATTTGCGGTCAGGCAAATGAACTTAGATTTAAGAAAATAAAATTATTGTTTTTTTAAATGTAGACTGCTGGTACCCCAACTAGATTGGATTGGTTGAACTTGGCACAATACTTGTAAGCCTGAAACACACACTGGCTAGCGGTCAGGCAAATGAACTTAGATTGGCGGTCAGGCAAATGAACTTAGATTTAAGAAAATAAAAATATTGTTTTTTTAAATGTAGACTGCTGGTACCCCCAACTAGATTGGATTAGTTGAAATTGGCACAGTGTATTTTAAAATCATGAGAAAACATTTTCTGTAAACTAAATAAAAATCATATTAGGAGGTTGAAAGAAAAAGAAACCGGATGGGGGGATACCGAGCAGAGCACACCATCTACAGCCCACTGGGAGACAAACTCATCCATTCCCCCAGTAGACAAAGCCAGGTGGTACTCTGCCCGGATACGGGAGCGCACCAGCACCCGGAACATGGCCTCAGGTGACAAGGGAACCCCCCCTATCAAACACTGCTTCCTGGACTTATATATAGCCAACTTGGCTAATGCCAGGAGCAGGTTGACGAGGAGGTCCCTGGCCTTATTGCCCCGGGACACTGGGCGCCCAAAAATAAAAATGTGAGGGGAGAAATGCAGCCAGAACTGCAGGAGGAGGCCCCTCAAGAGTGACAAGAGGGGCTGCAGTCTGGCGCAACTAAAATAAACATGATACACGGACTCTCCCTTGCCACAGAATGGACAAGTGGAGGGAGAGTCCGTGAATTTAGCTAAGTACTCTCCCGTGCTCAGTGCACCATGGAGCACTCTCCAACTCAAGTCCCCGGTGGGTCGTGGAACTAAATCAGAATAAAGTTCCCTCCACCGGGGCCTCTTGCCCTCGTCAGCTGGTAGGACCCGCCTCCAGATGGTATCGGGACGGGTCACGAGGGCAAGGAAGTGCACTGTATGGAGCACGAGAGAATATAAGCTCTTCCTCGGCATGCCGCGAAAGCATGCCGAGGGTATGTCCCTCAACCTCGAGAGGTTGGGGACAGGAGGAGCCTGAGGGGAAACACGGGGCTTGTGTCCAATGCAAACAGCCGGAGAAGGGGTGTTGAAAGGTGCACACACTGGCTAGCGGTCAGGCAAATTAACTTAGATTGGCGGTCAGGCAAATGAACTTAGATTTAAGAAAATAAAATTATTGTTTTTTTAAATGTAGACTGCTGGTACACCACTAGATTGGATTGGTTGAACTTGGCACAATACTTGTAAGCCTGACACACACACTGGCTAGCGGTCAGGCAAATGAACTTAGATTGGCGGTCAGGCAAATGAACTTAGATTTAAGAAAATAAAATTATTGTTTTTTTAAATGTAGACTGCTGGTACACCACTAGATTGGATTGGTTGAACTTGGCACAATACTTGTAAGCCTGACACACACACTGGCTAGCGGTCATGCAAATGAACTTAGATTTGCGGTCAGGCAAATGAACTTAGATTTAAGAAAATAAAATTATTGTTTTTTTAAATGTAGACTGCTGGTACCCCAACTAGATTGGATTGGTTGAACTTGGCACAATACTTGTAAGCCTGAAACACACACTGGCTAGCGGTCAGGCAAATGAACTTAGATTGGCGGTCAGGCAAATGAACTTAGATTTAAGAAAATAAAAATATTGTTTTTTTAAATGTAGACTGCTGGTACCCCAACTAGATTGGATTAGTTGAAATTGGCACAGTGTATTTTAAAATCATGAGAAAACATTTTCTGTAAACTAAATAAAAATCATATTAGGAGGTTGAAAGAAAAAGAAACCGGATGGGGGGATACCGAGCAGAGCACACCATCTACAGCCCACTGGGAGACAAACTCATCCATTCCCCCAGTAGACAAAGCCAGGTGGTACTCTGCCCGGATACGGGAGCGCACCAGCACCCGGAACATGGCCTCAGGTGACAAGGGAACCCCCCCTATCAAACACTGCTTCCTGGACTTATATATAGCCAACTTGGCTAATGCCAGGAGCAGGTTGACGAGGAGGTCCCTGGCCTTATTGCCCCGGGACACTGGGCGCCCAAAAATAAAAATGTGAGGGGAGAAATGCAGCCAGAACTGCAGGAGGAGGCCCCTCAAGAGTGACAAGAGGGGCTGCAGTCTGGCGCAACTAAAATAAACATGATACACGGACTCTCCCTTGCCACAGAATGGACAAGTGGAGGGAGAGTCCGTGAATTTAGCTAAGTACTCTCCCGTGCTCAGTGCACCATGGAGCACTCTCCAACTCAAGTCCCCGGTGGGTCGTGGAACTAAATCAGAATAAAGTTCCCTCCACCAGGGCCTCTTGCCCTCGTCAGCTGGTAGGACCCGCCTCCAGATGGTATCGGGACGGGTCACGAGGGCAAGGAAGTGCACTGTATGGAGCACGAGAGAATATAAGCTCTTCCTCGGCATGCCGCGAAAGCATGCCGAGGGTATGTCCCTCAACCTCGAGAGGTTGGGGACAGGAGGAGCCTGAGGGGAAACACGGGGCTTGTGTCCAATGCAAACAGCCGGAGAAGGGGTGTTGAAAGGTGCACACACTGGCTAGCGGTCAGGCAAATTAACTTAGATTGGCGGTCAGGCAAATGAACTTAGATTTAAGAAAATAAAATTATTGTTTTTTTAAATGTAGACTGCTGGTACACCACTAGATTGGATTGGTTGAACTTGGCACAATACTTGTAAGCGTGACACACACACTGGCTAGCGGTCAGGCAAATGAACTTAGATTGGCGGTCAGGCAAATGAACTTAGATTTAAGAAAATAAAATTATTGTTTTTTTAAATGTAGACTGCTGGTACACCACTAGATTGGATTGGTTGAACTTGGCACAATACTTGTAAGCCTGACACACACACTGGCTAGCGGTCATGCAAATGAACTTAGATTTGCGGTCAGGCAAATGAACTTAGATTTAAGAAAATAAAATTATTGTTTTTTTAAATGTAGACTGCTGGTACCCCAACTAGATTGGATTGGTTGAACTTGGCACAATACTTGTAAGCCTGAAACACACACTGGCTAGCGGTCAGGCAAATGAACTTAGATTGGCGGTCAGGCAAATGAACTTAGATTTAAGAAAATAAAAATATTGTTTTTTTAAATGTAGACTGCTGGTACCCCAACTAGATTGGATTAGTTGAAATTGGCACAGTGTATTTTAAAATCATGAGAAAACATTTTCTGTAAACTAAATAAAAATCATATTAGGAGGTTGAAAGAAAAAGAAACCGGATGGGGGGATACCGAGCAGAGCACACCATCTACAGCCCACTGGGAGACAAACTCATCCATTCCCCCAGTAGACAAAGCCAGGTGGTACTCTGCCCGGATACGGGAGCGCACCAGCACCCGGAACATGGCCTCAGGTGACAAGGGAACCCCCCCTATCAAACACTGCTTCCTGGACTTATATATAGCCAACTTGGCTAATGCCAGGAGCAGGTTGACGAGGAGGTCCCTGGCCTTATTGCCCCGGGACACTGGGCGCCCAAAAATAAAAATGTGAGGGGAGAAATGCAGCCAGAACTGCAGGAGGAGGCCCCTCAAGAGTGACAAGAGGGGCTGCAGTCTGGCGCAACTAAAATAAACATGATACACGGACTCTCCCTTGCCACAGAATGGACAAGTGGAGGGAGAGTCCGTGAATTTAGCTAAGTACTCTCCCGTGCTCAGTGCACCATGGAGCACTCTCCAACTCAAGTCCCCGGTGGGTCGTGGAACTAAATCAGAATAAAGTTCCCTCCACCGGGGCCTCTTGCCCTCGTTCAGCTGGTAGGACCCGCCTCCAGATGGTATCGGGACGGGTCACGAGGGCAAGGAAGTGCACTGTATGGAGCACGAGAGAATATAAGCTCTTCCTCGGCATGCCGCGAAAGCATGCCGAGGGTATGTCCCTCAACCTCGAGAGGTTGGGGACAGGAGGAGCCTGAGGGGAAACACGGGGCTTGTGTCCAATGCAAACAGCCGGAGAAGGGGTGTTGAAAGGTGCACACACTGGCTAGCGGTCAGGCAAATTAACTTAGATTGGCGGTCAGGCAAATGAACTTAGATTTAAGAAAATAAAATTATTGTTTTTTTAAATGTAGACTGCTGGTACACCACTAGATTGGATTGGTTGAACTTGGCACAATACTTGTAAGCCTGACACACACACTGGCTAGCGGTCAGGCAAATGAACTTAGATTGGCGGTCAGGCAAATGAACTTAGATTTA
>JAPZIH010000522.1:0-20501 GCA_027410445.1 Discoglossus pictus
TAATACAATCAGGCAGCAAACAAATGGCGTTGTGTGGCATGGATAGGAGAGCGGGCACAACATGGAGAGACGGAGCGCACACACTAGATAGAGACGGCCCAGGATATTACAAAGGGAAAAAAATGCAAATATATTATTTTTATCATTATTACTCTTTATTTAATAAGTACCAACATTGTATGTAGCGCTATTGTACGGGTTTTCTGTTTGAAAGGGGAAGACTGTAACCTCCTTGCAATAGGGAAGGACGAGCCAAGAACCATTCCCTATAAATCGGACTACTGCTCCAGATCATCATGTAGAGCCGTCAAAATCATGTAGAAAAGGTGTAAAACCCATTTGTCATTTGAAGCAGTTTATTAACATTTAAATTTTGCAGTGTTACTTATTACCGATTATATGCATTTATGCGTCACTGTGGGCAGCCATTGTCTTAACGGAGCTGTTGTGCTTCTATATGAACAGGGTTTTCATTAATATTTTTTAAAATGCTGAAACTTATCACATTTCTATTGTAGCATTTGCAAACTGGACTGCATTCCAGGTCTACTCCCCTCTCAGAAACACATCATCATAAACCAAAATGGCAGCTTGTAGCACATTTGCATATATTGAGTAACCAATAAAAAAAAATATTAAAAAAATGAAGACTTAATTCCTAAATAATTTTGCACATTATCAAAAGGTATAAATAATGAATGCAAATGCAAGCCATAAAATAAACAAATGATATAATTTTATATATATATATATATATATATATATATATATATTTTTTTTTTTTTTTTTTTTTTTAAATAAGTGCTCCTCCATTATTATCTGCATGCCTTTCACATATGTGAAGAATAAAGAGTCCTTTTTGACCTTTTTTGTGTTTTGTTAAACATAATTTTCCCACAGTTTTTTTTTTTTTTTGCTTCCTCTTACCCTGGCAAAAGTGTATTATTACTCTGTTTATTGGAATTTGCTTGTAACATTTTTTGATGATGTATATCCTGGACTTTGCATACAGTCTGGGATTGGTTTTATCCCAAATGGAATATAGAGATTCATATATGATGGTTTCCTACTGGATCACTACCTTGTCGTGGTCAAGGGGCTTGTGTACTTCAATGAAGCTGTGAGATATCCCATGTAGGGTCACCCAAGATCAGTAAGTCATAGAAAGAGAGGTCAGACAAATCACGGCCCACTGGAGAAGGAACTGGCAACTCACTCCATTAGCTTTGCCATGACAACCTTATGGATAAGCACCAACAGACACAAGATGTGCCTGGCGTGTCCATGGGGTCCTCCCTATGCGTATCCCTTTCAGATATTCCCCAGGTATTGTGGCCTTTGGTCCGTGTGGCCCCGGCAGACTTATTTCACACATACCACGACCTTCCAGTAATGAAGCAGCATTTCGAGGCCACTTCCTCTTACACATAACATGGTGTAACATTTCTTAATTCTCACCGTATTTCTGGTTTAACAAGTTACATTCCTGAGAAAGTGTTAAAACAATTGCTCTGTTTCAATCTCTTTTGCCGCACAGGACGGGAGGGACCGCGTTAGTTACAATACAAGAAATACAGATAAGCATGATATCTAATGTGATATCTGGTACAGTACAGTTCCTTCTTCAGACTTAGTTTTAAATATTTTTCTCCAAACCATTATGATTAAAAGGGCCTCTGCAACGCAAGAAACAAAAAACACTTGGAACAATATCATCAGATTTCTAAACCACAAATATTTTGGGGGGGAAATCTGAATTTTTGAAGACTATGTTTAGGAGTAATGGAATCCATTTTGTGTTTGTTACATCACATCCAGAGAGATGGGTCATGAGGGTGTGTGTTTGTAGTGGAGGAAACAGCCAGAAGTCCTGAGCTTTTGTTTCATTTCTGTATAAAGATTAAATTGGTGCCACAACCCTTCCCCCCCGGTGAACCAGACCCCTTGCATCATCCAATGCAACCACAGATCTCCAAAAATGTAAAATCCCCTATTAGGTGAAAGTAAATACTCTTATTAGGACAACCCCATCAGCACAGTGGAGAGAAGGATATCAGTAAGTTTCGTACAATACGAATTTTACAGCTGATAATTAAATTAACTAATTAAATCCTTCTAAAATTACCATTACAGATGTCCTTTAAGGATATGAAGGATTCACAAGGCTAAATAATAACATTAATGAAGCAGTTGAGGTCTGGAAGATTAGGGCCACGTGTCCCGATTCAGACCCAGGATTGTTCTCATGCGAAAAATGTACTTACAATTTTTAGTAAAAAAGTTACTCATAAAATGTTGCTATTACTAGTGCTAAAAAAGGTAACCTTGAATCAGTCAATTCATTGGAGCACTCTCTGGTTTTCTTAATCCTTTTGTTAGTGGCAAGAAGCAGCTCATTAAAGATGAGGGGAATAAAAAGAACTATCATTTTTTGTCACAAAAGAGTTTTTATTCTAAAAAATGACAATGAATAAAAAATGTTGCTTCTACTGATGTTGTTCTGGCGTTTTCCATCCTGCTGGTTAGTTACAGTGGTCATTTAATGCCATAAACCTATCCCAAAATGCCCTGCCAGTTATTACAGCGGCTCCTCTATCTATAGCCTTGTTATCCATACCGAGGATATTCAGCCAACTGTACAAAACCTACATAATTACCCTCGGAGGCTTTTCATTCTCATTTACAGCTCAGCAATAATCTCCGGCCATATAGTTATCTCCTTATATCAACATCAGAGCACCCAACAGCCCAAAGGTTATATACATGAGGGCACTAAGGGGGGTCAATCTATGGCTTGGTCTCAATGACAATCCCCTCACTCCTTATTTATAACTATAGGGAGCGATACTGGGTAGCGGGCATTAGGAGGGCCATACCTCACCAATTATAGGTTATAACTCTTTAAGGGCAATCTAAAGGATAGGTAGGAGGAGACTAGAAAGTGTATTTGTGCACATTGCTAGCAGCTCATGTCACTCTACTGTCTACTACTAATATGTGTTTTACAGAAAAGTCGAAAATGTTTTTATATTTGGTATTTCCCCCTGAGAGGGACCCAGCACGAGACAATATATCATTCAGAGAGAGTGAGCTATCAAGAGCTTATACTCTTATATAAATGATTTTAAAAAGTAATTATTTATGTCATTGCACCATAAAGGCCTAATAAAAGGTTGTTTTCTTATCAGGCCCCACCTAAAACTATTCTTTAGAGAGAGTCCTTTATAAGACCCTAAAGTGGTCCATGAACCGAAAAGCACCAGTGTCTTCCAGGTTTGAAAACTTTGAGTGACTTTAAGCAAGGAAGAATGTCATCATATGTTCACATAGAATAAAAAATGCCTCTCCTGGAACCTGGGGGCATCCATGACACTCTGGTGAAGGTTATATATAGAGTAGGATATTTACATAATTTCAAGGCTGCTCCTGCAGTAATCATTAAAACCTGATTCTGGGCATGTGATGGAGAGAGGGGTTAGTATCAGTTACAAGCAGCCTTTGAGAAAGCAACAGCAATAGCGAAACGGCCGTTAGGTTTTAGTCGAAAGGAGGATTATTCTTGTTATATTGATGCAGCCAAGGATTGTCTGAGCAGCTCCCTAATAGGCATACAGGATTAGGATATTGTTCAACCTTTCTCGTTGTTACAGCCTATAGGAAGAATAAAGCCTTATTTAAAAAAAAATTAGATATTCCTCCTAAGAATGGGCATATGTACATAGATATTGTGGTTTTAATTTACATTTATGGATTATTAAGTATCATTACAGCCTATTATATTAAAACTGAGGCTCATACTAGATATATCAAGTTAAATAGATATACATAGGACTTTATTCGTTCATATTCTCTATATACCAAGAATTTCTGCTTCTTTACAGTAGAGACTTTATTTAGCCAGATTTGGGGCTGCTGTTAAGAGCCTTCCGGGTAGGAATACCCACCAAGGTCATAGGCCTGATCTTCATGCTATCCCTTTGATATATGATTGGTATAGGATGATTGGCCTTAAAAACTTAATAGATTGTGATATATTCATACAAGCCTTATCATAAATTTTAAAGTGTAGCTTTATTAAAGTAATACAGATAATATTTTAAGATTCTCACAAAAATCTTTTTGCGATAAATTAAGAATCAAGATTCCGAAAAGTCCAGTTATAGAACAATCCCCCTCACCTCTCGCTCTTTCCTCCTCTGCCACTCCGGTCTCCACCGAATTTAAAAAAAAAAAAAAAAAAAAAGCTCCTCAGCTTTCCAGTTAACTGAAAATATACATAAACATCATCGAAAATTTAGATTTTCTTTAAAAATATTTGTATGCCCTTTGACTTACACAGCTTGCTCATTTTTTATATACACTTCACAAATATGAGCAGTTTTTCTTGAGTTACTATAAAGTGAACTACGATCTATAAATGTATCAACAGGCCATTTCTGTATAAATAAATGACTGTTCGTTGAAATTTGTTTTTCCTCTGGATCTCTACTATGGTAACATCCTTCCTATTTATTTCTGAATGTCTGCACCAAAATAAAATATTGACTTTAGATCCTGACCTGATATCCACAACGACATATGAACCTTGCTGGTCTTTAAAGGAAAACGAAAATCTCTCTTTGTGGGCACATTTGCATGTCCCGGGTTCCCAGAATGCAGTGTAATAACTGTATTTCTTGGAATTCTGGGCAGGCAATGTTTTTTTTTTTTTTTTTAACTTGTTTTAGATGTTCAAATGTGAACACAAATGTACTTTATTTATTATATATATATATATATATATATATATATATATATATATATATATATATATATATCATTCAAACTGTATATTTAACCTGGACCTAAGTAGGACTATGTGAACCACAAGGTACATTGAGCTTATAGGCACAGTCCTACAGGTACTCAATGGACCAAATATTACAAGCTCCATCTAAATAACACACAGTCCCAAAAGGTGCATGTGTATATATATATTAATCAAATAAATAAAACAGGGTCAGATATCAAAAGAACCATGAAGACGTAAAATGACAAAACTAATGAGCCTTCCCAAATATTCCGCCCATATATTTGTGCTTGATATGCGGACTAGTAAAATCCAGCGCAAATCAAACCTTGTTTCAGCTCATACCAAACATGTATAGATTCACAAAACTGTGTGGTCACCACTAGTTATAAAAAGGTAAGAAAAAAAGGATTTGCCAATATGAAAATATTAACTAAATTCAAAGCAAGTCCAGAATAAAAATCTTCTTAAATAAAAATGTTTTTTTGAAAAAGCATAGTTTCTATATATATTTTAGTAAATCAGTTGAATGCAAGTTAAAAAAAAAAAAAAAATCCTACAGTAAATGAACATCGAAGTGTGCCATTTTGAGCAGTCAGTCAGCCTTCTGATCCACCCACAGGGTTTATAATTTTTTTTCTAATGAGAGATCACTGTCGTTAATTACTACTAAGGCACTGGATCCATTGTACTCTGTGCAGTTGCACATTGAGCTTGCCTAGTCTTGTATTGTGCAAATGACTGCATGGAATACAATGGAACCAAAGCCTTAGAGTTTACCAACAAAATTACCTTAAAAATAATTACAGTAAACTAACATTTTATTAATAAAAGTACTTATTAATTATAGCTTTAAATTATACAACATTCCATGTAAATCTAAGAATGAAGGAAAAAAAGTTAACTAATAGACTAGAACTAAATATTAATAAAGTCACCAAAATTGTCACTCAGAAAGCAATAACATCGGTGATGGGCCACGCCCCCGGAAGATGTTAGCAAGTGCAGCTAACAGGGCAATGGCGCGTTCACCCGCGGCGTGCTGACAGTGACGCAGCAGAGAGAAGCGCGAGTTAAGCAGGAGCAGCAGGAGTAAGTGCATCAGCCTGCTGGTAGGAGAACCTGGCGTTGCGACCCTGCACCTACCCCCCAGCGCTTAGCAGTGATGACTAACGGTGCAGAGATGAGAGGAGCACCATGGAGAAAGACCACTGAGGCTGCACAGTGAAGCTGGCGGTAGGAGGGAGGTCAAGAGGCCAAGAGGCTGACCTGAGAGTGGAAGTGAGGGGGGAAGCCACGTCTTCATATAGGATAAGGTGGAGAGGGTGAAGATATGGCTAGCCAAAAAATGTTGTGAACCTCAGTAGGACATAAGGCTGCAGTCCCTCAATACCCCTGGAAACCTAAAATGTTTGGCAACCCTCAAAACTAAATGGGAAACCCGTCTTAAGACCCCCAAAAAGAAAGTCTGATATATAACTGGTCCTGTGGTTCAGAGAACCTTTTCCTCCTGGAAATCCCAGCTAAATACCCTCCCTCAGTCCAGTTGTTAAACAATGTTTCTATGGAAAAAATTCCTGTGCTAATATACATTGTGGAAGCACTTTATAGTACCTTTTTTAGTCATTTTGGACATTTGGGTAAATGGACTATATGGGCGATAAGATTATATGGTTATACGGACTATATGGACTATAGCCCTCCAGCCCTTAAAGCACCTGAAAGAAAATGATGCCTATAATATGAAAGTCTGCTCCCTCGCCAGGACTTTTTTTTTGTGTTTGGAGTAAAAATTCCCTTTAATTGTGTATTGTAAAATTCAGGTCCATATATCAAGCACGCAATACCATCAAGCAAAGCAGTTAGGATATTGTATAAGGGCCTGATTGTGTTTTACATCTTATTGATCCTATGGATTGTATACTTGTTTAAAATTGCTTAAGCATTCGCTTACTTACTACTGCAAACGTTTGGTGGGGAAAAAAAGGGGGGGGGGGGTCATTGGCTATCTCTGAGTGGGCCAAGATAATAGAGGTCTGACGAGAGTTGGGGCTAAGAAAAGATATTCTGGTTAGTGGGTACTGATAACAATACTAGACAAATAATTTAAAAAAAAAAAAAAAAAAAGTGTAAGCATGAATAAGAAACAAGGCCGAGTAGTTAAAAACAGACTTAAGGCGGATAAAGTGCAACAAAATCTAGTAACATCGAGACCCTTTTTCTCTCCATCTTCTAAAGGAAACACCGATGATCTAACACGCCCAGAACTTAATAGGAAAGATAATCTTCCAAGTATGGATCAATCATCTTTGAACGAGACACTTAGATCAGAAGCGTCTAGCAAAGCTTCAGAATTAGAAGATAGTGGGGTGACATTGTCCGCTCTTAAAGAGCTCTTCCTTGAATTTAAAAACTCAATTATTTCTGATCTAACAGGGAAAATTGCTGAAAATGGAACAGCAATAAGTATGGTTCAAGTAAAGTCAGAAAATCTAGGAAAAGAGATTAAATTACTAAGGGAGGAAATACAAACTTTAAAATATAATTATCAACGACTTGAGTCAGAAGTTGCTTTCCTTAAAATTTCTAATACTAAGTTAGATGATCACTCCAGAAGGAACAATATTAAAATCAGGGGGATAGGAGAAGAAATTGGAAGTACAGACTTATACAACTATGTAGCGACATTTTTATCCACCATAGTTAGACCAAACTTTGATATATCTAATTTGATTGACAGGATACATCGTCTCCCACTTCCAAAGTCTGCTCCTAAAGATCGCCCCAGAGATGTAATACTTAAAATTCACTTTGCTCCGTACAAGGAATCAATTATGAGATATTCGTTTGAAAAAAGATCATTTCCATCGCCCTATGAAAACTTGCAGATTTTTCAGGACTTTTCCAGGGAAACTACTCTGAAGAGATTGGAATTGAAGGGTATTGCCAAAAGTTTAAGAAATAAAAATATTCAATATAAATGGGGGTTCCCAACAAAATTGATAGTTTCATTGGGCAATAAAACAGTAATAATTAAGAATCTTCAAGAAGGAGAAATAGTCCTGAAAGATCTGTAAATACGCCCCTCGCCTTCCAAATGTGTGGGTATAGGAGATTAGATTGTTGGGCTGTCATATAATCAGTAGTACTTAAATGTTTTTTTTTTCCAGGTATAGCACAATTAATATTCATTTAATGTATGGTGTGTCTGTAAAGACTTGTCAGTAACTTTAATCACTATAAGTTGAACTCACAATGCACCAAAAGATTTTATGTGGTGAAAGTAGATTGAACATTATATAATACTAGCGTATTGCCCGTCAAAAAATGACGGCAATGAGATGTGTATGTTTGGAAAGTTGTATAGTTATTAATATACATATGGAGCACTTTGCTCCATAAAAAAAGGGGTCCGTATTAACGGCTCGCCTCGCTAAGCGAGGCTCGCCTGCAATGAGCGCCTGCGGCGCTCATTGCCAAAGTGCTCCGTATTAACGGGGCAAAAAATGTTTGGAAAGTTGTATAGTTATTAATATACATATGGAATTGTAAGGTAGCTAATGGTGTTTTGTGTGTACTACTGAAATATATAAGTTAAAATAATAAATAATTAATGAATGACTATACTTTACCAATTTGTATGCATTGTGTTTAAGAGCTGGCAATCTGTAGTGATGTTGCAGCAGCATTGGTGGTGTGGAGGTGCTGTGTAAGCGTTTAGAACGTGTGCAGTGTAATAGTGTGCGTGAGCGAGCTGAAACCGTTAGCGTAGTACTTTAGTTCCGCATTATCGTAAAATGGCGGGTAATGTGTGTTATGCGTCTTAGCGGATAATCCGTACGTGATTTAATGGGCGGTAATGTGTAGTATGCGTCTTATCGGATTATCCGTACGTGTTTTCCGTGGTTATAGTGCTGTAGCCTCGTTTTCGTTTTTTTCGGCCGCCATTTTTTCTCTCGCTTCGAGACTTTTTTAGTGTCTAAACTGTTTTATTTTTAATAAAATGAAGGTGTAACTTGTTTTTTTGAGGTCGTGGATGCTCCCTCTTGCTGTCGGTAAGCTTTTTATGTATGTGCTGTGTGTATTTATTGTGATTGTATTTTTTTTTCCTGTTCGCGAGTTGCGGCCGTATTTTTGTTCTGCGTATTAACGCTGATTGGCAAAGTGCTCCGTATTAACGGCTCGCCTCGCTACGCTCATTGCCAAAGTGCTCCATATTAACGGCTCGCCTCGCTACGCGAGTCTCGCCTGCGGCGCTCATTGCCAAAGTGCTATGGTTTAACAGTGTAACGGCTCGCCTCGCTGCGCGAGGCTCGCCCGGCGATGAGCGCCTGCGGCGCTCATCGCTAAGCCCGCTACTGTACTACGGTTTAACGGCTCGCCTCGCTTCGCGAGGCTCGCCGGGCGATGAGCGCCTGCGGCGCTCATCGCTAAGCCCGCAAAGTCGTACGGACCACGCAAACAGCGTGACGACGACTCGTAGCAGGACAATTATAATATGTGATATAGAGAGACCAAGTGGTAATGGACTGGACTTTTCCAGCTCCAATTAATTGTGGGATTAAGGATAAATTTAAAAGGTGAATCTTTTTGGCACTAAATTATATCTTATTAGATATGTGTAGCAACACTAAGCTAATGTAATAGTACAATGTTTGGTTCAGAGCGAATAGTATTAAAGCTTTGTCTTAGGGTAAACGATAAAGTAATCACAACTGGTGTAAGGTATTAGATTAAAAGGGTACTCTTTATGTATTTGTTGGATGCCCGACAAACTGAAGGGGAGAGTATGAGGGAAGGATAGAACAATGGGCGCGAAATGATCCCCTTGGAGGAAGGAAGGGGTAGAGATCATTTGATGTATTATAATGTGAAATGAATATCCTAGACAAATTATTTGTAAAAGCTTCTCATCCTGTTTGGGTTATTGCGGCATGCCCGGGTGTAACCAAGCCTGTGGATTGCCAATTTTGAGCTTATTGAAGTTCAACTTTCTCTTTCCCCACGGCAAGCCAATTTTCTTTGTTTGTTGGTTTGCTCGGTGAGGTGATGGAGGAAGATTCACCGGAAGTGAGTGTATGGGTTATGAATGGGTTCAGTATGAATGTTGTGGTAGGCATTAGTGCTTGGGAAGGGATCGGGAAGGAGGGGGGAGGGGGGGGGGAGGAGAAGCAAAGAATCTCAAAATAATATGACTAATATAGATAAACTGAAAGAAAACAGATTGAGAATCTGCAGTCAGAATGTCCAAGGACTAAATTTAGGGGTTAAAAGACAGATATGCCAGAGATCGTTTGGTGCTGGCTCAGCTGATGTGGTATGCCTCCAGGAGACCCACTGGCAGACAGGTAAAATCCCTTACTTTAAAATGAATAATATAGGTCTGATTCTTAATTCTACCTACAGGAAAAAAGCCCGGGGAGTTTCAATTCTTTTTAACCATAAATTAATCTTGCAGGAAGAAATCTCCATAATAGACCCTAATGGTCGTTATATAATTTGGGGAGGTCTAATAAATAGCGAGAAATTTACAATAGTTAATATTTACGCCCCAAATCAAAGACAAATTAGCTTTTTGAACAGAACTTTTAAGCTGATTAGAAGATATAGTTCGGGTGCTCTTATCATTTGTGGGGACTTCAACCTATGTGTAGATGTCGACCTAGATAGGAAATCCCACAAAGGGATAGCTTTAGATTCTCACGTGAAACTAAAAAGTAACCTTTTTCATAACATTTTAATGAAACATCAAATATATGATTCATGGCGCACCTTTCACCCCCAGGAAAGGGATTACTCATTTTACTCCTATCGACATGATACGCATGTGAGATTGGATTATATATTTGTGAATAGCGCAACGTTAAAAAGAGTGATAAAAACAGAAATTGGTCCTATATTATGGTCAGACCATGGTATGGTCTCTATAAATATATCAATGGGTCATGTAGAAACTACTAGACCACCATGGAAATTAAACATTTCATTACTTCAGGACCCACAGATAAAAGAGTTGTTAAAAAAAGAACTCAATGATTACTTTAAAGCCAATAACCCGTCTGTCACATCTAAAGTTACAGTTTGGACTGCTCACAAAGCCTCCATAAGGGGCTATTTGATCAGCTGGGAGGTGATGAAGAAGAAACTTAGAGGTCGTTCTTTACGAGATTTATACATCGACTTGTCAAATTTAGATAGGCTTAATAAGATGGGCTCAAATGACAAAATGTTAAAGAATATGGCTGCAATAAGATCTCAGATTAAAAAAATAGAACAAGGTCTGTTAGATAAATCCTTATGGGCTCTGCAGCAACGAATGTACCATATGGGGAACAAATCAGGGCGTCTCTTAGCCAATAAATTAAAGAACAAAACATCGTGCAAAAGAATAGAAAGGTTAAAGTATAAAAATGAAACCCTGACAAAGCCTAGTGATATAGGGAATGCCTTTGGTCTTTATTATCAAGATCTCTATAACTTGAGGGAAGATAAAAAATTTATTTCACCATCCAAAGAAGAGATACTTAAATTTTTGGATAAAATTGACTTACCAAGAATTTCGGATGTCGATTTGGACATGTTAAATAAAGAAATAACTGTGAAAGAAATTTTGGAAGCAATTGATAACCTGAAAAACTTTTCATCACCAGGCCCAGATGGCTTTAGAAATTGTTATTATAAAATCTGTAAGTCAGAATTAGTATTCCCTCTTAAAAACGCTTTGAATGAAATTATGACTTCAGGGTGCGCACCCAAAGAAATGTTGGAGGCCTCGATTATAACAATCCCTAAAGATGATCATAAAGAACCATCGTGTAAAGATTTTCGACCGATCTCCTTACTGAACACGGATATTAAAATCTATGCCAAAATCCTAGCTATTAGGTTGAATGCAATTTTAGGGGGACTCATTTCTTCAGATCAAAAAGGCTTCATTAGAGGGAGGCAAGGTTCTGACAATGTCAAGAGAATGGTCAATTTGATCTCTTTTGCGCAGCGTAAGGGAGCTCCCACCGTCCTCGTATCATTAGACGCAGAGAAGGCTTTTGATAGGGTCGGGTGGGAGTTCCTGGAAGTACTGTTTGACAGATATGGGCTGGGTGACTTTGGTTCAAAGGCAATTTGGGCCCTATACACTAATCCCAACGCAAAAGTAATGGGGCCAGGGTATAGTTCATCCAGTTTCCCTATGTCAAATGGGACACGTCAAGGGTGCCCCTTATCCCCTGCCATCTTTGCTTTGTTTATAGAACCACTGATAATAATGATTAGCAATGCGAAAGAGGTGCAAGGAATACAGGTGGGAGCTATGGAACATAAAATATCTGCTTTTGCGGATGATATTCTTGTTGCATTACAAAACCTGGTAGCCTCTCTCGGATCCTTATTCCGACTGATTGAGGAGTATAGTAAAATATCAAATTTTAAGCTAAATATTAGCAAATCAGAAGTCATGCCCATTAATATCTCTTATGAATTGTTACTCAAATTAAAACAAGTATTCCCTCTCATATGGCAAAACTCCTTGAAACATTTGGGGATAATATTGGAGCCAAATTTGAAGCAGACAATAAGAACTAACTATAAAACAGTGTACAATAAGGTGATAGAAAAGATTAATACTTGGTCTGGTCTAAATATTTCCTGGTCTGGGAGAATTATTGCCATAAAAATGGTAATATTGCCAAAAATAACCTATATCTTAAGGAATATCCCCTGCCGAATTCCCACCTATTTCCTAAATCGATTACAAAATAAAATTGATATCTTCATTCATAATGGGAAAAAAATAAGAATAAAAAGATCAAGAATGGGAGGGAAATTTAAACATGGTGGTATGGCCTATCCATTACTTAAAGAATACCAGGAAGCTACATTAGTGGCAAATATGTTGGAATGGCTAAATCCTATTAATGACAATAATTGGGTTCAAATTGAACAAGAGCTAACTGGTTTAAAGAACATTAAAATTCTTTTGTTTTTAAAAAAGATTAACTTTAAAAATTTGATACAGGATGAAACTATGGCTAGAGTAAAGGGGAATGTATGGAATAAATTGAATGGCAAATATAATTTGATTCCATTTCCCTCACCAATTACTCCGTTACTAGATCTAGCATCACATATTGAATCTCCAACCCTAAGGAGGATAGCTAAAGTAGGATTTAACCGGCTCCTAGAATTGTTCTCTGGTAATAATTTCTCATTGGAGAATATTAAAACGAAAGCCCCTCAACTAAAGATTTCATGGCTAGAATCCTTATCACTGGAAAAGGCCCTCAAAAAATCAGAGTTTTTCCTGACTAGATCAAGAGACTTAACTCCTCTGGAAAAATTGATTATGGCGGAATCTAAAACTCATATTATCTCAAAATGTTATGATATTATTAGAAGGCCACAAATGGAATATAAATCCAAGTGTATTCAGGATTGGGAAGAGGAATTGAAGCATAAATGGACCATTGAAGAGTGGTTTAGATCATATGAAATTACGGACAGATTTGTTAAATACCCCTCTTATAGAGAACTCCACTTTAAAATCTGCAATAGGTGGCATTTTACCCCGGTTAGGATGGCAATGATTTGTGGGTTGGATCAGGAGAAGTTTTGTTGGCGTAAATGCAGTGAAATAGGTTCTTCCCTGCATATTTGGTGGCAATGTATACATATCAAAAAACTCTGGGCAGAGGTTCTTTTCCATTTGACTAGAATAAGTGGGGTAGAATTGTGTCCACACCCTGAGATAATTTTATTCCACATCTTCCCCCCCTTACCTTTAAAAGTTAAAGCTCTTATGCTACAGGTACTGATGGTAGCAAAATCATTAATAGCTTCCAAGTGGAAGCAGAAAGAGGTTCCGTCCTGGAGCGAGGTTAAAGGTAAAGTAGATAAAAATCGTTTACTGGAACTAAACTTTACTGATCTGGGTGTGACCAAAAAAAGTAGCCTATCCTGGTCTCTATGGGACAGATATTTCCGCAATACGTAAATTGGAAGCTGTTGATTTGTCCGAGGTCATTCTGATCCTTCCACTCCGGTCCCACTCCACCCGTCTTCTCTTCCCTAGTGATACCTATGCCTGATGCCTTGTATGATAGTAGTGTGCTTGGTGGTGTGTTTTATTTTGATGATATATGATATTATAGTAGTTTGGAATACTATTGGGATATCGTCGGGATAGTGTAGTTTAGCTTTTCCTTTAATGAACGTAATGGTGTAAAGGCTCCAATAAAGAGATGGAAGGCTTTAACAAATTGAAATAAAATTGGGGAAAAAAAGGAAAAGAAAGAAAAAGGTAATAAAGGATAGAATGATAATAACAACATGTGTGAATTAAAACGGTGTTATGTCTTGCTCCCCCATGCCTCTTAAATTTTGGGTTGTTAATCTGGGAATATAGAGTAAAGATAAGAGGTTTGGGGTTTTGTACTTTGTTTCTTTTTGTTTTTTTTTTTGTACACAGTTGTTAAGTTGTATATATTACTTGCTCTGGTATACGGTTAATTTCCGCATATTGATGTGCAATCTTTCCAATGATAGGGCAGAAGATCTGTCTTTTTATGGAATGTATGTTATTTATACCTTTCTACAATAATAAAATATTTATAAAAAAAAAAAAAAAAGAAAGCAATAACATTTGGATCAATTGTGCCAGAGGATAAATATTCTGTGATATATTATCCTGGTCCAGCACCATATTGGAGACCCACTTTGTCAAAAAAAAGAGAGAGAGGAAATAGCTGATGCAGGGAATGGACAAGCTGTAGGGTGGTAATAAAGTGTGAATTTGCTGCACGGAGAGACTCATGAAAATACATAGAACTTTCTAACATGTGCCACACTATATATCCCAGGCTGTTTTACAGCACAAACAGGAACCCCAGACAAACAAATGTTTCAGCTGTCTCTGCTTCCTCCAGATTGGCCAAAACAAATTATGAATTTTATGCTAGTTTAGACTGGGTTTGGAGGGTGTGTTGACTCTAATTTTAAACTGTCAGAAATTACAAGACATTTTTTTTTTTAACTTCAAGGAGAGTTTTAAAATGTTTATTTTGGTATTTTTTCATGCAAAAAATATTTTCTTACACTACTGACTCGCTATCAAATGCATTCATAATCCAGGAAACTTAGATATGCCTTTAACAAAAAAAACTAAAACAAACTGAAGTGGCCTTACAAATGCAAGTGTACAAGAGACTTTGAGTAGAATGAAAAAAAAAAAAAAAACACAAAATAAAGAATTATATTATATTAGCATCTCCATAATATAGAGTATACACTACAGAATGAGTTTAGGATATAAAAAAGGGACAATTAACTAAATTGTGATCTGAGGAATAATTGATAAAAAGGGAAATACAAAGTTACGGTAAACCGCTATAAAAAAAGTGTATTTCCTTTTTTTACCTACTGAATGTAATTCCACGGGCCTTTATTTATTTATTTATTTTTTATACCTGTCTTGTCACGTTGTAGAGAACCTTAGAGACATGAACCATTGGCAAGATCCCTATTTACAGAATACTCTTAATGAACTGAAACTGATAATGAGCATGGGGTATATCGCTATGATTAGAAACGGGCTATAAGCTTAAATCTGACTCCAACAACCCACCCTGGATAGTTTAGTGTTACGCACAAATGAGCTCACAGCTGAATCTGAGCACAGGAAGAAAAAGAGGGATAAACTACATATCCCAGGCTGCTTTGCAAAACAGGAACTCCGGAGTTTGATACAAATATTTCAGCTAACCTCTGCTTTATTCTAAATTGGCCAAAACAATTTATGAATTTTATGCTAATCATAGCAGGGATTTTTAGGGATGTAAATGAACAAAAGCGGCTGCTTGCAAACGGAAAAGATTTAGCCAACATCAGAGTGAGTTTGTAAATGTTTTTTGGGGTATTTTCTCATTAAAAAAAATGTTTGTATATACTACTGATTCTCCTCTATCAGGTGCATTCTGATAGAGCACAACAGCTTTGGTTATTTCCATTTAAATAAAGAAAGCTCTTAGAAACATATAAAGATCTGAAGACAAATAGGAAACAAAAAGTTTCATCCAGCCTTTACATTCTATCGACCAAAAAGTCATTAACCCTTCATAACAACCTTATGGCATGCTTACATTTGTTACCTGTGCAACTTTCATTGGAATACAGTTCCACTTATCTACTACTGTCTGTACTCTTTCATATTACCATTAAATCTTTGAAATCATACCATGACCACCTATAAGGTTCTACTAAATTATATATATGCGCTTCAGTTTGAAGCACAGAAACACCTAAAGTATGACTTATTAATCACACTTTTTACGTTTTTCTTATGTTATTTATCTTCCTTCCGCAGAACGGATGACTCAACCTTTATGTACACAGTGGGTAGGTGGGTGGGTGTCTGTGAGTGGGAGTCCAGGAAGGCGAGTAGCAATAGCAAAGTGTTAATATTTGAAGTGTGAAAATAGGGAGAGACTTTATGTGAGCAGCGACAGCAGGCAGAGCGCGCTGGTTATGTATCCGAAGCCTGCCAAAGATACTGCGCCTGGTATAATATAAATATACTGCTAAACCTGCTGGTATTGTGCAAATACAAAAAGTAACAAATAAATAATGAATGTTCTTATAGGGTTTGATGATTTTTTTTTTTATTATGTTGTGGGGTCTCATTTTTGCTACGGTCATAGCTGTTCTGCACCATCATGTAGAGCCGTCACAAAATTAAAAACCAAAAATGTGTAAAGCCTTTTTCATTTGAAGGATTTTCCCTGTTTTATATTATATAGCTCCGTCTAAATAACACAGTCCCAAAGGTGCATGTTTAAATAAATAAATATATATACATACACACTATATATATATATATATATATATATATATATATATATATATATATATATATATATATTTATATTATCTTTTATTTGTATCACAACAACATATTCTGTAGCGCTGTACAGGGGAGAAGAACAAGGAAATATACAATATTGACAAATTTATATATATATATATATATATATATATATATATATATATATATACACACACACACATATATATACATACATACATACATGAAAACTAAACTATAATTTGGTGAAAACTTCACATAATAAGATATGTAATGAACTAGAAAGAATTTACAGCTGGTGGTCCAGTGGTTAGGGTCTGGTAATACCAGGAGCTGTATATTGTGGCGGACTGCAGAAGGAACTGGCAACCCACTCCAGTAACTATGCCATGGATACCAATTGGATCAGCGTGACCATGAACACTAAGATGTCCAGGTGTGTTTTGGTCCATGAGGTCACAGAGTCGGAAATGACTGAACGCCATGAAAAACAAATGTAATATATGTCTTTATCTTGGGGATAAAATTAACTTATTTAAAGCATTCATATAAAAAAATGTCAAAGATCCCGTTTAAATCTATAATTCCTTCTGTTTATATCTTTATTCTGCACATAACCACATTAATCTTCCCAAATCCAGCCACTGTCACGTACAATAAACGCACCAGTCGTTGTCAGACCAGATTAGAATGAGCTCTATGGTGGGTGGTGTTACCCCCGGGGGTCACTGCTTCCTGAACAGGTCAGAGATTAGATGCTATGTTTGTGCAGATATGTAGCCAGCCAGCAGTAAAACACGGGAATATCACATAATCCATCCACATGTATAAGGGAGCCAGAAAGCAGGGTGAGGGGCTAATAAAAAACCCAAAATAAAGCTACAAAAAAATATTTTTTGTATGAAAAGTAAATGATTGCAAATCACAGGGAAATTAACTGTAAAGTTTTATCTACATGAAATCAGCAGAAAAAAAAACTAAGAAAATATAATGCTTACTGTACTAAAGCAAAAAAAGCAATGCTGTAAACTTGCACTAGAGCAGCTCATCAAAAAATCATATCCAGATGCTTGTTCCATCCCATGCCAGATCACATTCACAGTGAGAATATCATGTTAAAGAGGAAGGCAAGAACAAGAGGTCATGATTTAAAAGCTGGAAGGTGTCACGGAATGGTACCAGTTGAGGATTCCACTGGTCAATCAGAGTCTTAAGAATGTCTCTTGGACACACAAACGGCTACCAGGAGGTCATAGGCAGCTACAGAAGACGATCTTTCCTTAAAATGAAATCGAGGGCCTGACCCAGAAGGTATTCCACTCGGTCAAACACTAACTACGAGAAATAGCATCCTTCAATTCTCTGTCTAAAAGCAGGTGGCCAATCAGAAGCAGGCCTACGTCTATGATAGATCACCAGCGAATCAAATCTGAGGAAAATGTAGCAATATAATTTAGATTATCCGCTGTGATGGACCTCTCCCCCCGTCCAGAACGCTACCCATGGACAAAGCCAAGCTGGATGCCGTATCTCTCTGCTGGCCACCTTTCCCCATTTTGTCTGCAAGGTCTGGTCAGTGCTTATGCCATTGTATGGTTTAGATCAGTGTTTTTAAAAACTCAGTCCTCGGGGTTCACCAACAAGTCTCATTCTTGGTATATTTAGGCTTCAGCACAGGGGAGATAAGAGGCTCAGTAATTGTGTTTAACCACCTGCTGAGCCTCCCATTAGCTCACCTGTGCTCAAGCCTAAATCTACCTAAGATGTGACCTGTTGGTGGTTTCTGAGGACTGGAGATAAAAACACTGGTCTAGGTTACCCGGGAGTGTCGGTTGGTTGCCGATTGGCTAGTGGGACTTGGAAAGAGTAAATTCCTATGAAGCCTCCTCAGGGCCCTTTATTATTGGACAATATGAAGTGGGGAGGGAAATTTGAAACACATTGTGTACTGTTACACGATTGGTTGTCAGCTAGCCAATAGTGGAGCCTCTCACATGGGCCTGCTACTGATTGGCTGGTTCTTGTAAAGGGGGGAATCAAAGTAGCAACATGTTTGTTTAAAGTTAATGTTTCACTTGGTTCCATTGTTCATATTCCTATAAATACACTACACTAAAATAAAGAGACCAGGTGAAAATATGTGCATGAACTCTGCTGTAGTAAGGGTAGGTTGGGATATGGTCAATACGCAAAGCAACTTCATCCGATGACATGGTCAAAGCGGATTTAATGAGGTCCAGAATGCTGAAGAGCCTGGCGCCTTCATGGAAGAAAACTCGGAGGGCAGCCTGGCGCCTTCATGGAAGTAGACTCGGAGGGCAGCCTGGCGCCTTCATGGATGAAGACTCGGAGGGCAGCCTGGCGCCTTCATGGATGAAGACTCGGAGGGCAGCCTGGCGCCTTCATGGATGAAGACTCGGAGGGCAGCCTGGCGCCTTCATGGATGAAGACTCGGAGGGCAGCCTGGCGCCTTCATGGATGAAGACTCGGAGGGCAGCCTGGCGCCTTCATGGAAGAAGACTCAGAGGGCAGCCTGGCGCCTTCATGGAAGAAGACTCGGAGGGCAGCCTGGCGCCTTCATGGATGAAGACTCCGAGGGCAGCCTGGCGCCTTCATGGATGAAGACTCGGAGGGCAGCCTGGCGCCTTCATGGATGAAGACTCCGAGGGCAGGAGGGCCATGTCAGCTCTTCTCCTATTGGCTTGTAGTATCGGCACATCGAATATTCAAGGAAGGGCCAAAATGTAATCAGCCCAATGACAAAGCCTATCAAGTTGTGACAAGGAGTGAGAAGCAGGCACCCTCCTAATATGATTATAGTGATAAATGGTAGAGAACGAGGTAGGTATTAGCCAATGCCACTATGTCAACTCAAGGTGGAAATTAGCTAAGTTCATCACAGAGCTGTTCATTAGTAGATGCCATAGTCTGTGATCATAGGGATATTCATGGCTGAGAGGCTCAGCTACCCCATTAAGTTCCAGTTGCTCCCCCCCCCCAATCCTTTAGGAGGGGAACGCGACGGGGAGGATTGTAATGGAGGCCCCAACTACATATCCAATTTATATACTATTCCCTGCAAAGTTCAAGCATCAAAACGTCTAAGGCCTAGACGGACGACTTGCCTATTGGTCACTACTGTTCAGCTGCGGGCCAATCAAGATCGTGCCAGTAAACCTGGTTAATTAAAATGAGCCAATGGTGTAAGGGCTCTTCCATATATCTTCCTGAGAATTGCTCAGCCACTTGTTTCTATTGCTAGCCTTTCAATAGAACTGAATAGATATCTTATATGAATTCATAATCCTTCTGTGTGCTTCCTGGTATCCAATTCTATTTGGGACAAAAGCGAACGTCAGTCATCATTAAGCAACATGGAGTAAGAAAATAAATGTCTGCAATTATGAGGTCAAGTTCTTCAAAAGGAGGATACTGTAAATCACAGTCCAGTGCGTTGTTAAAGGGACACAGCAGGTCTCTGGATGTCACTAGGAATATACATAAATCCGGATAACTATTTACTGTTATGCACTGTGTTTTTTTAAGTGCTTAAATACATTTTTTTTCTGCCTAAGATCTTACAAATAGTTCTTAACTGGCTTCTCCCCTCTGCAGCCCATGAAGACAATGTACAAGGGTTGTGCTATCTCATACTAACCAATCAGTGGCAACGTTCTGCAGAGATACTGGAGTGGGTTGCCAGTTCCTTCTCCTGTGTGGCCACAGTATACAGCTCCTGGTATTCCTAGGTGGTCTCCCATCCAAGTACTGTAATCCATGCCCACTAGGTGCCCCACCTGCTTTCCAATCATTGATTCACTTGAGGTTACAGAGCTGGGGCACTGCCAGGGTTGATGT